>OMKZ01043754.1:0-12104 GCA_900302535.1 Neoniphon sammara
GTCCCAGTGTCCTTGAGCAAGACACTTGCCCACAGCTCCGAGGTCGCCATTGCCTTGTTATTTTTTTTTTTTTTTTTTTAATTAATGAAATTTTTTTATTTGGGTATTTATTTTTCTCCATTTGTTTGCCATTGAGCGATTCAATCTGGATGAGTGTATGCGGTCCGATTTCGTCCTCATGCGCTAGCCACTGTTCAGTCAATAGCGAATAGGGAATGAGTGGGGGCACTTATTTCTAGTCGAACAAAGCCTTTTTTGTCAAGTTCAAATCCCATATAAGCTATTTCTGTCTGGACCCTCGGTTGAACTCTCCCGGATACGGGACCCAGGGCAGCGCTCCTTTTTAGCCCAATCAACGTAGCTAGGCTAATGAGAAATGCGCTAGCCTATGAGTGTGACTGTGACAGAATGAAAACCAAGCAGAAAAGAAAATGAGTAAAGGTCATAAATATGATTCAAGTGAGGGGAAATAGAGAGAGAGAAGGCATAGGTGTGCGTGCGGATTTCAAGCGGACACATCTTGATTTGCACTCAGTTGCTCTACCGTGCTGATCTCTATCCGCCCACGGTGACAGCTGCTCGGCTTTGATTTAACTATAACATGCGCTGTACCTGATCAACACTAAGCAACCATTAACGCTCAATTATTATTAGCCGGTCAAATGGGTGCAGTATGGATGCTTTTTTATGCAGCAAATTTCACCAACATGTCAATTAAAAACAACACGCACATAGGCCTAGTGCCTTCTTTCATTCAGACATTTTACATCGGCAGGCACTCACGCAGTCTGCAGCCTAAGTTACTGCCGCACACCTATTCAGCACCACGGACAGAGGCCGGCATATAACCAGCAGCGGACTCCCATCATAAAGGAGCTGAAGGTGCGACAACACTGTATTGACGGGCAATAGGTGCGAGATTTCTTCTCTGAGGCGGGTTTTTAAAGACACACAAATTTGGCCACTTGAAACCCTGAGTTATATTTCTCAAAAGTTAATTCAAGTATATTTTCTCGTCCACTTTCATTTCTTTTAACTGTACTTTTATTTCATCCACGTTTGTTTTACGCAATGTACAATGGCAGGACAATACCAACAGCTGGCTCTGTTAGACCTAAATTGAACAGAACCTTAATTAATGCCATTAGTAACACCTTTCTTTACGCTGTTATTTCATGTCAAAATGACTGCTGTGAAAAAGGTCTATTTCTTTACCTAAAGAGGAACAGCTGGAGGGGCAGAAGCTGTCTGGTAGGGTGGGAGACTGGTATTTGCATAAGTTTCAGTTTGGTCAAGCTGCCCAGCATGGCACGGAACGGCTCGATCATGATGCTTGATTGTCCGACTTTGTGCAGCAGTAGAAAGTCAAGTTGGTCAGTTTGGAAATGGCGTGGAATAAATCTGGAAGAGAATGGACTTTGTCGTGGCAGACATTCTTGTACAAAACCGGTCCAGAGCGATGGTGGTCAAATTTGGTAGCGAGCGGGCGACCTGCTCCAATTTTCCATTCGTGGCTCCCTGCATCAGGACGCTGCTGATGTTCCTGCGACGGAGGACGGACAGGAGCTTAATTGTCGTTGTATTAGCTGGAGTAAACAGAAACAGAAAAATGGAGTTTTCCCTCCTCTGCTCAGGCTTCAGCACCACTGAGAAGTCTCTCCACGGGCCTGAAATGCCTGCAGGACGCTCGGATGTTGTTCCTCTCCGCTGTCGACAGGAAAGGACACATTTCAGCAGGGAGAAGTGATGAAGTCTCGTCCAAAGCGATCGCGGAGGAGATGATGATTTTCCACTCATGGTCTTACGTATTCCACTGATGAAAGGTGCTTTATGTGATGTTTTTCTCTAGTTAGCAATACCGGTAGTTACGTTAGCCTAAGTTAAAGGTAACCGCCCACCTCCGGGTCCTGACACCACAAGGCAAAACTTTGAGTTAAAGTCCGCACTGACTAACATACGTTTAGAGTAATACAAAGGGAAAATAAACAAACTATCTGTGCAGCAATGGTAGTCTAAATGAATATTCAGCTGCTCCTTCCGGTAACCAAACATCCGGTAAACATCCGTTTTTTTTTTTAATTCGCTGGTGTTAACGGGGCGCGCGGCTGCCGTCTGTACGAACAACATTCAACATAACAGTGGAGAGGTTTTCCTCCCAGCAAACCCCGTGTTAACAGTCTCATAGTCATTCTACAGGGAGGATTATTGATGTAAAAGCATACCTAACCAAAATAAAAAGTAGCACATTTAATAAAAAATGCATCCAGATACCAGTGTTTCAGGGAAAACTGCTTCCATTCCCTGTTGATTTGGCCAGTATTGCTGCTAGTTTCTCAGTGATAAAAACAGACACACCAAACACCAGACAAAAACTTGAGTGATTTCATAAGAGGCGTGGTTAGTGATTGATAGGATTGTTTCATTTGTTGCATTTTAAATCCTCTAAGCCTGTGCAAAAGCCCCATCAAAAGATGATAAAATATTTCAGAAATGCATTTACTCATAAAAAAAAACATGCCACTGAAATATCAAGAACAGCTAGTTCTTTTAATACAGAGGCCTTTTTGTATTTAAAAAAAATGTATTCCTGATAGTTGTGTGATTATTTGTTCTACCTTTTTCTGGAAATTAGAATGGAAATTAGAGACAGTTGTGATACTTATGGGTCTGTCCCCTTTTTCATCACAGAGACTTAATTTGACATATGGTAGGCCACAAAGCTCAATCTTGGGGCCTTTATTGTTTAGTTTGTCAGGTAGATAGATGAATAATTTAAATATCTCAAAATATCCAATACCAGGCAAGGAATCCGCAATTTCATCGACTCTGAACTAAACTTTGAGTCTCATAGAAGAAAAACAATAAAAGCTGTTTTTACCAACTTAAAAACATTGCAAGGGACAGACCATTTACTCTCCAATTACAACAAGAAACTGGTGCATACTTGCATTGCAAACAAGCTGGATGGTAGCAATACTTTGATCTCAGAACCTGTTTTAAGTCCATGCACTGACTGCCAAACAGTTTAAGAATAGATTTTAAGATTCTTATTTTTTTGTTTAATTATCCACGCACTCCCTACCAAGTCTAAATGACATGCTGCCAAAATATGTTCCTACTATAATCCTCATGACTGCTATGTGATCAGCGCAGAATCAAAAAGCAGGAACTAGGTTTTGGGTTGTGATGAGGCAGGAATCACCAACAATGAATAAAGCTGCAAGTCCAAAAAAGCTTGAACTCAGAAAAAAATAAAATAATGACAGAAAAAAAAATTCCATCTATAAAGGAAAAATTAGATGATTTTCTTTGTGTCTTGGGTGGTTGGAATCCCAGCGATACACCAGAAGACTGACAAATCTTCAGCACGCATTCTCTCACACTGCAAAAACAAATTCACACAGAGGAAACAGACATTTTGTGAATGATTTTTCAAAACTGCACAAACTTGGATTACATTCTCAATGATACATTTCCATCATGCTTTCATCATATATTCTTTACCTTGCAACCAAGGAAAGGGAGGAATCAGATGAATTGCTAATACTTGATGCTGGTACAGCAATTTGTGCGCAATCATAAAACAAATGTCTGTCTTAGGGACTTTCTTTCCTCCTGAACAGTCTTTCATCTTCCAGCGAGTGCTTTAAGACAAGATTCACATTTGTAACATATTTCATTGGCACCAGCAGCCTTGACAGTATATCACAGTATGTGATTCTGTCAAGGATATACAGTCCAAACATAAATTGTAACAAGTTTTTGGAACATTGGTTAGGTCAACTTATCCATTAAATCTTGACAACACTAACACCAGACTCATCCAAGCATCCTCAGTAGATCATAGACTCCTGTGCTCCATGCCAACACTTCAGCATAAACTGTGCAGAGTGAGAGTAGGTGACTAGCATCTCAATGGTTAGTAATCTGACATGACACAGCAAATTACAGCAGTGCAAAAGATTGGTCAAATTTATGCAAGTATAATATAAAAATAACATGCTGTTTTGAACTTATTTGTGCACAGTGCATGAATAGTGGTTGTTCACCTGAAATAGTTCAAAAATAAACCTGTCAGCTATATTGAGATATTATCTCATTTTAGAATTCACAAATCTATAGGCCATATAATGAAAAAACACTATTATTTCATTACCTGAAGGTCAGTCTTACATTGAGTCATGCTAGTGGCCTATTATCACTCAACATGGCTATGCTAGGACATTAGCATAGAGTACTGAAGTGAGCGCTCTACCAGGATGTGTGGATGATTTTGGGGTCAGTTAAACTTAGGTTATTCTTTTCTTTTTTGTTTACTGAGATTCATCTAATAATTCCAAGTAATGTGGATTTCACCCCAAAAATCCACACTATTGCATCCTCACTTCCTTGCTTTATACTTTAGGTCAGGGAACAAAAGCATATGGAGGGGGAAAAAGACACATAAAAGGGAAGAATGTCCCAAAAGAGCAAATGATGGCACTAATAGGAAGAAACAGGCATAGGAGGGAATGAAGGAATACTGACTGGAATAAGACTGGAGGTAATGAGGATACACAAAGAAACAGAGCATACAGGAATAAAGGAAAGTATATAGGGAGTGGAGATCAGTGTCCAATCCAGTATAATTCTCACGGACTCTCCCATTCCTTTTTATGATTATAACATATTTCTAAAGGTTCAAAAATCAGCTGAACAAAGCTGAGGTTTTGAATTTAATTATTTGTGGTTTAGCAATCCAGTGGAGTAGACTACTGAGCTAGTCTTCCTGAAGGAATGTATGTAGGGCACATCGGAGCAAAGAGTGGCAAAAAAATAGGGATCAAGGGCACATGAGAGACAAATGATGGAGGGAAGGAAATAAGGCCACATATGATGAATTAAGGAAAACAGAATATCAGGTGATCTGATAATAATATGGACAATCAGTTATGATTTTTCTGTCTTTACGAGTAGGGTTAGATTGATTGTACTGGTCAAAACCTAATTACAAACCACTGATAAAAACGCCTCCATCTGTAGAGCACTTTTGAACAAAGAGCTGATGTAAAGAGGATCAACAGCCACTAACAGCATCATATTTTTGCTCCCTGTTAAATCTTGACACTGCTGGATGGGTGTAAACTCTGAACATCTACGTCAGCATGAACTGGAGTCATGAGGGGAGTCTGCTGCTCATACCAACACAATACTCTGGAAGTTTGTGTAAACAGCATAGACAGGTCAGAGTTGGCAAGGACCATCACTGGTTGAAAATAAACTCAACACACATCCGGTCTGGGCAGCTGATGGGCATAAATATTACTGGTTTGACTGGATGGGTGTTATTGCAGCTTTTTTTTGTTTGTATCACTGTCCTTTTGGAGAGAAGATGGATTAACAATGTACCAATGCACTCTTTTCCACACTCCCTTTTGCAGATTTGACAGCGTTGGATCAATGTAAACTCGTTGTCTGTCTTTGTGAGGAGGGGATGGCTACTGAGGTAACTGCTTACAACAATCCCACACTTTGAAAGTCTGCGTAAAAAAGTCTTCTGTCATTTTCTTTCTCACTCTGTCCAACTTTTGAAGGTCTGGTGGACTGTGTTTTGTCCACTCTGCCATTCCAGAGACTTTAGCAGCACCAATCCATTATGACCGGATGGATGAAAATACAGCTTCAAATCACTGAACCGTTCATCATCAGAAAAAGTCACTGATGCAGAGAAGATGGGTAAGAAATGTGCTGTTTTTTTTTTCCATTGCTCTGTAACAGATCTAGAGTATTTGGGTGGGCTCCACATCACTGTAAGCTGTCATCGTCAGTAGAGGCTGTAGATGTGGCGACCTGCTGCTGGGCTGCTCCCCGCTCGTGTTGAACCTCTCGGACAGCCAGGATCCGTGTGAGCATGCTCTGTAAGGTAGTGGCCTCTAGTGGCTGGGGAGTATACCAGCGGGGACTGCGGGGGTCAGAAAAGGAAATGAGAAAAAATAAACAAATAATACAACAATCACATATAATCATCAATCAAAATTACAGCAGTGATATAATGATTTTCTCACTGCTGCTCAGGGTAAAGTTTTGATTTACCAACAGAGACCACACAGACACAAATAGGGTGAACTAGGAAGGATGAGACGCTCATTTGATTTAGGCTGACAACACAGGTGTATTTTTACATTAAAATCGTGCCTAATGCAATTTTTTCATGATACATCGAGTATACCTCCTGTAATTTTGCAAAGTAATCAGCTGTAAGATTATTTTCTCGCTCAATTTACAAACTAACTTGAATCACAGACTGACCGGGTGTGGTGACAGCGATTGACACTGACTGACGGTTAAAAACTTGGCAATGATGAAAACATCGACAATGAAATTCAAGTAATTTGAGCTAAAACAAGTGCAGTTCTCCAGCTCTCAGCTCTGGTTGGCTGGGAATCACTTCTTTACATAATAACATCAACATTAACTGCCCAAAACCCAGTGGTAAAGTTGACTAAATTTACTTAATTAATATTTGGACCGGCTCTGACCTGTTGGTGTGGACAGTCTCTTCAGGTTGCAGGTAAAACAAGTCAGTTCTCTTCTTCACGGTCTCTGGGCTGAAAGAGAGCGACAGGAAGGAGATAATCAGTCTATATTCACTCTTATGAGCTGTATTTCAAATAACAGCTCATTTATGTGTGACCGAATGTTTACATATCTTTTGTTTCAGTGTGCTTCTGTGTCTGTGTGTCCGCTGTATGTGTGTGTCCATGTGACTTTATATTTGTGTTCTCATTTGTGGATGTGGCTATTGTGTGTGTGTGTGTGTGTGTCTCACCATCTAGAGAGGTAGAACTCATAAAGTCTGACTGGACAGTGTAGAGGGTTGGTGATGTTCGCTGGCATCTCCATGTCTCCCTCATCCTCTCCCTGTTTCCTCTTCAGCCGCTCTAAAAACAACAGCACAAACTAAAAGTTAACCAAGTAGCTCTATAGTGAAGTAATTCATGAGAGCCCAACCAGAACTGATTGAAATAACAGAAAAAGATGGGAAAATAGATTCCAGTTTTTATAGATTGTCCATTAAAATTCTTCCAAACCATACTGGCAAATGTCCTCAGGTCAAACATCTGATATACAAATAAAATTAAAAACATACTGCCGGTATCATTTTCAAAATAAAAGGCCAACAGATGCAGGGGTTTAAATCCTACGACATCCACCTGTCTCTTCCCGGTTGGGTGCCACAGAGCCGGATCTCTGGTATCGGAGGTAGTGGGTCTTGCCGCTTCGGCTGCAGGGTCTGGAGCGCCAGGTGAAGTTGGTGAAGGAGAGGCGTTGGTGCTGAGCCAGCGTGGTGAGGCTGAAGGTCTTGGTGCAGAAGAAGAGCAGCGTGTTGAGCAGCACTATGGGCGAGTAGGTGCCCAGCTGCTTGCACTCCCACAGGTAGGACTCCTCGACACGGGAGGAAACAATGCCACCTGAGAGGAGGAGGAGGAAGAGGAGGGCATGATGGGACGGCGACAGAATCACATCAAAGCATTCATGATGTTACACAAGTTAATGGGGACACACCGGGTTTCTGGCAGACTGGGTTTGTTAGCTTACCTGCTGGTTCATCACTGACTCCAGTGCTTCATGCCAACACTTCAGTGTACACTGTGCTGAGTAACAGCAGGCTGCTAGCATTATCCAAAGCAAGAGGACTGATCTTTTAGAAATACAATGTTGATAGTGCTTTTAATTGCATGAATTCACACATTTTAGAGATTAATATATCTAATTATTATTAATCAAATATAGCTAATGGATCCTGGTTTATTTATTGAACTATTTCATCTGCGGCACAGTCATTTTTAGCAGTACTTTCTTCCAGCACCACCTTCATTTTCTCTGGTTACAGGGATCAGTTTTATATTTTTGTTTCCTATATTCCGTCCACTGTTGCAATTTCACACAAAGCTATCAGTATTAAACACATGTTATGTAAGGTTACTCACCACTTAGGTTTAAAGCTGCAAGCAGCTACCTACTATCACTCAACATAATGTGTGCTGAAGTGTTAGCATGAAGCACCATAGTGAATGATTTAACAGGACTCATGGATGATTTTGGTACCAGTGTAGAATCCAAACACACAATGTAACACAGGGGACAGAGTCTGATGAAAAAAAAAATCTTCTCATCAGGAGTAGGCGTGTAAGGTGCGTAACCTTTTGTTTTTGTTTTTTGGAAGCAATTATTTAAATCATTTAACATAAAAATCAACAATACAAACACCAAAAAAGCAAAATGGACAGTAAAAAAAAATCTGGGTGTCTGCAGGAACTGATTCTATCTAACATCAATATACGCTAAATATAACAAATATTCAATATTCAAAATGTAACATGATGACACGTGAAGACATGCCATTAGATAAATGTCAGTGACAGTACCACTGGGCAGTAGTTTGGGCTTCCAGTGTTGCAACATCCCAGTGATCTCTGTAGCAAACGGACTGTACAGCTCGTCAGTGAAGATGTTCTCTATGCGGCCCTTGTCAAACAGGTACTGTCCAGGGGGAGGGAGACAGGACAGAGAGAGAAGGAGACAAGAGGACAGCAGGGAGCAAAGAGAAAAGAAAGGAAACAGAACAGAAGAGGAGTAAGTGAAAACAATAAACATGGAAAACCAACCAATGATACAGGCAGAAATAGCGAGTAACACTAAGAATCATAAACGACACAGTATTTTTGTAGTGCTATGATCCATTTGTTTGTCTGTCCATCTGTAGAAGAAGGTGGAGGTGGTGGCGGGTGCTGTCTCTTGTGTGTGTTTGTGTGTATTTGTGTGTGTGTATACCTGTTGTATCCCTAGACAGAGGTAGAAGATGCTGTCCGGTGTGTAAGTCTCTCCGTTGGGCCGTCGCACCTCTCTGATGAAGTGACACAGAGCAAAGCTCAGCTCAGCAGAGTCACACTGAAGGACGTCCTCCTTAACGACCAGTGGATGAGCTACAGGGCAGAACACCACAGATTAAAATCTAGTATAGAATAGAACAGAATAGAACATAACAGAGCAGAGACTCACAGTCTTGTGGGTGTGTTTTGCGTTGTTGGACCCAGCTCTTCCAGGCTTTCACCCCGTACATGTGGTTCAATTTGGGGCGGGCTGAAGGAGAAACCAATACACTGCGATCCAGTGAACCGGTCCGTCTTCGACCCTAAATCAGCGGAGAACAGACACACACAGGCACATGCTGTAAAACTTCAATTATCAGCCCAGGCTTTTATTTGCTTCAATCAACATAAGCAACCAGCCTATATACGGGACACCTGTCTATTTGGGACCTGCATAAAATTGGAAAAATATGATCAGAAGTTAATCAAAAGTCCTCATCAAAAAAACATTTTGAAGAGTCTGACCAGGACATTAACCAATTAGATGTTTGGGAGGAAATTCAGGGTTATTTGTTTACTGGAGTCAAAATAAAATGTGCTTATACACTCATATGGGGTGGACTTATACTTTAAACTGCAATCTGGTACGATATTTGCATTTGGTGGAAACACCTTTGCCTGAAAACTAAGTCAAAGTCAGTGGAGTAAACACTTAAATTCAGAGGCTGATTCAAATTTATTGAAAGAAGACTACTGATCTGTCAGTGTGGGCGTACCCGTTTCCGGCTGGTGGAACCTTCTCTGGGTCTCTTCACCCCTCGCTGTGGAGCAGGCAACTTCTTCTCTAACAGCTCTGCAACAACACACACAACAACTGGGAGTGAGTGAAGGTGTGTGTGTGTGTGTGTGTTCACAACTAGCAGCTCCACTACGACAGCCTCATCAAACCTGGATGGACCGTGACTGGGACAGCTATCTCTTAAGCTGAAGGCAGACAAAACTGTTAAGTGCTGCCCGATTGACTGATTGAAAAATACCACTTAAAAAGTAAAATGAAACAAATTAATCGTGAACATGTCAATCCCTATCTATGATGCGTTCTACCTTGTTATCATGTTTAATTATAATTGCACCGATGTATCTGACAGTGTTTAAAATGCTACAAACAGCACTTTTAATGAGACCCATCATATTTTTAAACAATACCTGCTTGAAATAATCAAAAATTTGCAATACAGTTTTGAATTTTGCTATTTCTCACCAGGTGGGAAGTCAGACTCCAAGTCCATCATGGGAGAGGAAGGAGGTTGATGCTCTGCTCTGGTGCTGGGTGGGTCACTTGTCCCCGTGCTCTCCTCTGTCTGGTTGGTCACAGGGGGCTCAGTTGACCCAGTACTCCCCTCCGCCTGGGCAGTAATCTGGGTTTCACTTGTCCCCATGCTCCCCTCTGCCTGAGAAGTCATTAAAGGTTCAGCTGACTCCATGCTTCCCTCTTTACATACAGAACCTGGCAGGTTGGCTTGAACTGTGCACCCTTCATTCTGAGTCTCCTCATCCTCCCAGCTTATTGGGGTGACTGTCTCCGACTCCACGTCTCCGCTGTAAGAACTCCCCTGGTCTGTGCCGGACACACACACACAGACACACGCAGATAAAATACGCAGGAATACTGTGCTTTATCGCAACTACTGGATCATGACTCCAAAGTTACAAGTAACTTTTCATTGATGATTTCTCTTGATCGTGATCTAAACCGAGGAGACTCCCCTTTCCCAAGTCCTCACCTGCATGGGAAACGGACTTATCCTTCTCTAATTCTTCTTCCTCCTCCGCCATGGGCTCTGATTGGACAGCGACGTCTTTAACTTCCTTGTTTTGCGGTGGTATGACTACAGGCACTGGAACCTGTGTTAAAAAAAAAAAAAAACGAAGAAGAATAGCTGGCATTTCATTTCTTCCTTGGGATCTGTTGTAACAGCTTCAGAGTTGATGGTGTTTTCGGTGAAGAGCACAAACCTAAGACTAATCTTTCCCCACTGTGCTTTGAAGTCAAGTCTAAAGGCTAGGAAATAAGCTAGCTGTTTCTTTTTTGTTATATTGTTCCATTCCAAATTACAAAGTGAGACACTTTAGTTTTAGTTTATAATATTATCTGCTGCTGTAACAACCCCCAATTTAATTGAATCAAAATTTCATCTCATGCTAAATAATGTAGCATGCTCAGATCTGATGGGACGTACAGGCATGGTCAGGGCCACTGGAACAGGCATGTGCTGGGAGTACATGTTCATGGGCACGGGAATGAAGACCGGGACTGGCACCGGCACCACCACCACCTTCACCTTCTCCTCTCCTTGGGAAGAATTGAACGAGAGCAGAGACAGACCTGGAGGAGAGAGAGAGGCAGGGAGGGGAGGAAGAAAAGAGAAGGGTGCAGACAAAATAGACAAGGTGAGCACAAGAGGAAGGGAAAACTAACCCTCTCAATTCTGGATTTAAAAGATTTTAGAAATAATTACTTTTCATTGATAAATGCCACAAAAGCTGCCAGTTCTTTTCCCAAGTCACCAAAATCTAAATAACCATTTTTTTACACCTGAAAGATGTCTGCTCTGAAATATTCAGCCATATTCACACCACTTATTATGTTAAAGTTGATCATAACCAACAATCCCACTCCTTTGAGTGAAGTGTGTGTGTATAATCTGTGGACTAGTTATTTCTTAATCCATACTGGTGACTACACATGAAAGAGTGTACATTCAGATGCTTCAGTAATCTACTGTACAGCAACTTTTTCAATAAATCTTTGAAAAACACTTAAGGGTAGTGTTAAGGTGATAGCTGTTAAAAGGTCCACACACTTAAAAAGAACTACTTTATGGTCTTTTAAATGTCTTCAGTTTCCAGGGATTTTCAGAGTATGCAGGTCAGTTACATCTATGACGTAAAACTCAATAGGTAAAGCAGCACTCAGTGAATCTGCCAAGGCGTTTACTAATTTTCATGGTAAATAACAAGTCAGCTGACAGCAAGATTGGTCATTGTAGGCTCAAATTTCCTCAGCAATCTGTGAAAGAAGCATTAAAGTTGCCTTTTGCTTGATGACTTCCTCTGTTTTGATATCACTGTGACCTTTTTTACACAATTATTGCTAAATGGATGAATTTATTTTTATGTACTTTTTATAATTTATGATAACAAATGATAATTTTTATTATCATTTGTATTTTTACTATCATTTTTAATTGG
>OMKZ01043758.1:0-12259 GCA_900302535.1 Neoniphon sammara
ATGTGGAGCCCAAAACTCTTCTTCCTGGATTAGGTGTTCCCTTAGCTGCCATCTCAGATAAGTAACACTGACTGAGACTGGTTCCCCTTTCCCACACATACACAAGGGAGAGCAGTGTCCTGTCTGACTCCACTAAGGTTCAGAATTCAGTCTTCATGGAAAAAAAAACAAAACACTTTTATATTCAAATCACACCAGCCTGCTTCCATAGGGGTGATACCTTGGAGCAGACAAAAGTCTGTGGACCCCTTCTAAGGTAAGACTAAATGTATCCAAGAGTGGTTTTCCAGTGTGAAAAAGAAGAAAAGGAGGAGTAAAGTCACACTGACCTTTTCCAGGCAGCGCAGCAGATTCTGCCTCTCTCTGAGCTTCTGAATGCTGATGACAATCTTGTGTCTTGCTCCTTTGGTGACATTCTGTTGGAGGAACGACATCCATTAGCTCATCTGCAAAACATTAGTTTATAGAGCTAATATCCTTTCTTTGAGATAAAGAGATATGGTATGTGTAAACACTTGGTTAGGTGCTTTCAGACAGAGCAGCAGTTTTGCTAGTTACCGTTCCCTCTCAGTGAAAGCACCACCAGATGCACCAGATTAGGAGGTGCAGCCAGTGAAGCAGGGGCACAAGAAATCTGCTTAGCTGTGGTGGGGAGGGCATAAATAAATAAATAAAGGCTGCTATGTCATTTTGGTGAATGTCTAAGTCCCTCTCCAAACTTGACAAATACCTGCAGCTCTGTCTGACACATCCTTTAATATGACCACGAAAATATTTCAAAATCTTTCAGGATTTTTTTACATTAGAATTTGAAGTAATTGACTCTCAATAATCACAAAAAAAAAAATCAGAGAAAAACATCTCAACATGCAAGATATACTTACAATGTCCAAGGAATAAGGAAGGAAATAAATACATAAAAAATGTCCTCTTGTCTGTGTGAGTGTGTGTGTGTGTGTGTGTGTGTGCATGTGTTGGTGTGTCTGAAGACCTGTGACTCTAGTTGCTGTTCAGTCAGTGACATCATCTCATCGTAGGTCATGGTGGAGAAGAGAGCAGCATACTTATGGAGACGGAGACTCTTCAGCCATGCAGGAACATCTGTGGGACACACACACACACGTACGAACACCTCAGTTTTGGATATCTTCTAAAGCAGTGTAATAAGAAAAATCTTGTCCAACTACATTCATCACTGGATGCAAAAAAATCTGGCATATTTTATCATTTAATTAACATGCATTCATTTCATGTGCTTTTAGGCAATATTGTCCTTCTTGATGTCACTTGCTTGATTCCCATTTAATAGACTATTAGACACACTGTTCACAGAACATTACAACACATTTGGGAGCATATTATTTGTAAAGCAAGGTAACAAAGTACACTGCAGAATACATAGAGAACACAGACTACACAGAAAACTGCACAGTACACCTTTCATTACAGTATATACTATATGTCAAAACATTAAAATTAGAGTTCTCGCTTCACTGGATTGGATGATTTAATACAAATGAAATGGTTTAAGACAGTATTTCTGATTGTTTAAAATCTAGTGTTTTTATTTTGAAGGGCCAAACGGAAGTCTTATTTTCTGTTTATTTGAGCCACATTGAGTCATTTGAGTCATAAACATTAATTAGAGCAAAAGTAATGTTCTTGTGAACTTGGTAATCCCATGTGCATTTTCTTTTCAGACGACACTTGTAAAAGTGCTCTTAAATCTTTGTTTGACTGTTTGTTTGTTTTTTTTTTTTTTAAAGAAACCTAACTGGGGGATCTCTATCCAATGGCATGAAGCTAATGGTGAGCAGCGAGGCCATCCTGCCAGTATCCACCACAACAAGAGAGGAAGATAGCATCACTACTGCCCTCCATACCACTTAGGGAGGCTAAGTAAAATAATGACAACTTTTTAAAAATGGTGAACTATCCCTTTAAAAGGGTCTACATGCAGTTTCTGCCTCAGTGGTGACCCCTATTGTTTGGCAATATGATAACAACAACAAATCAAAACACGCATGATTTGAGCACTCCTCAAGCACGTGCCTGCTGAGTATCACCCCTCCCCTCCGTCACCCTCCCTACAAGAAAAGCAAGACCAGCAATTTCAAACAGAAAGGCAGCGGATACCAAGCACAAGCTATTCTGTAAACAAGCAATGTCACAATGTCAAGTGGCAACATAAGGAAGGTGAACCACTTTCGTCATTAGGGTTGGGTTGGTTTTGGGTTCTGCTGATCCAATCTAGTGTGTGAGCTTGAGATGGTTTAATAAACCAGACTGAACCGCACTAAACAAAATGATGTTCTGGCAACATAAAAAGTAGCCTAAAGCCCCCAGCCTGCAGTGATGGCACTAAATGCAACTGGCACTGTATTAGTAATTCTATGTCTGAAACGGTACAGGGTATATTATGGATTTGCGGTGACTGCCGCCGAAGATTCTGGTTATGATAACTCAAATACCACTTATTTGAATCTTTTCATGTTTGCTGTACACACTCACGACAACTAGAGGAAGAATCCTATTGATTTTGGTGACCTCATGACCTTCCCTCTAGCGCCATCGTCAGCCCAACAATTTAAGAATGGAGCAATTCCAATAGTTTTCCAATATCACTGAGCTGCAGGCACGGAGACCGCCACATCCATAGTTTTAGACCAACGCCATTTTTAAACCAAAACTGTTAAAACCAATGCTTTTAAACTAGTTAGAAATTGTTAAGCTTAGGCATGGGTTTTCTCAGGTTAAGCTTAGGTTAAGGATCTAGGCCTGGTTCTCCAAGCATGGACCTCATAGTTATTATTCGAATCTTTTGAAATTTTCTGTGCACATTTATGGCCCCACTGATTCTGGTAACAACATAACCTCTTCTCTAGCACCATTGTCAAGCCAAACTCAGGTCATTGTGGGAATGTACACTGCTGCTGTTCATGGGCAGCATACGTCTAGTCAATCAAGTAGTTGGCTGATTTCCAATCAGCCAATTACTGTTCTTACAGCCAATTACTGTTCTTACTTTGTAGCACGGACGTCAGAGGTGTGCATGAGCACTGTAACACTAGTTCAAACCCAGGTCTAACATGTAGGAATCAGTATATGTAGGCTTACATCTAGGCTTCAGATGCTGCTGCTGTGTAACAATGCATGGAAATCAAGCACCTGTGCATTGTACCTGTGATAGAGAAGTCATATTACCCATCATCTGGGTGTTACCCTGATGCTGGGCATTATGGGCAGGCTAAGGAAAAAAATCTGGGTCCTTAATTCAGGATATGTTAAAGTTCTGGGTTTTAATCTGGGATCATTTTGGCAAGCAGTACCAAAAGCAGGAGTACAGTAGCCTCCTTTGCTTTCTATGGCTCAGGAGTGGTATGGCCAACCTCACCCGTGCTCCACAGTAGTGCGGAAAGCTGCTTGTTGATTCTGAGGCGTGTCAAGCTGAACTCGTTTCGACTGGAGGCTTAAAAGCTACAGTCGTCAATGTCACTTCTAGTGACATTTCAGCAATTCTGACGAGTCAAAATTGGCACAATCTAACAGGGCAGAACTCTAAATAACCAACAAACTGAAGCAACAAAAATGGAAGCCGTACTGGAGAAACTCATTACTGGGTCCAAGCAAAGTGGCCTGATTGACAGCTTTAGCAGTTTGACTGTTATCTTAGTCTGTTTTTCAAAGGTTCTAGTGAGGACAGCGGTAGCCTAAGAAAGGGGTCTCCAGGGTCAGTAGTTCTGCAATCTGCTTCCCTTGACGAACTGCTCCAACTGGACCGAACACTTCTCATAGCCTCTGGTTGAATAACTCCAAGACACACAAAGCAGAGAGTATGGAAGTGGCTTTAAGAAACCACAATAATAGGACTGTAATAGGACTGGTTGGGAGGTACAGTGTTCAAGGAAACCTTCAGCCCCAGGGTAGGTTAGCTAAGAATAAATATCAATGGGGAGACATCTCCACAAGACTGAACACACCTAAAGATTAGAATATGCACCAACAGTTCACCGACCTGAGCTTCTCTTTTGACTTGCTCTATCTGCCTTTCCTTAAGGGACAAAGGTAAGAACCCTAATAAATGTATTTAAATTAATTAATTAATTTCCTAAGATTCCCTATGGCTTATGGTCAGTTGTAGAGTGACAAAGACACTGGCAAAGCTCATATGCAAGCAGGAATAAACAATGGAGACAACCAAGGGATGTATTTACAACCGAGAAATGAAGTTGACGGAAACCTGATGTATTCCACAAGGGTGCCGCTTGGCACACCTGACATCTGGATCTACTGAAATGGGCAAATTTTTGGAAATAGGTAAAATTATTATTTTTTTCTATCAAAAAAAAAAAAAAAAAAGAAAAAAGAAATACAGTTTTAATTTCAATTTTAATTAATCTTAAAGGAATGGTGTTCCACTGTAAGTCAGTGGTTTGAGGAATACTTTAACCACCTTTGGGCAAAATAGGGTTAGGATTAGTCGACTGGTTTGGTTCCTATGGGTAGCATTTCGTGTTAGTTCGATGGTAGGAACTATAACCACTAAGCACACGTACCCTTCCATCTATCTTCAGAGGTTATAGTTCCTACCATCTAACTTACCCTAAAACCAATTGTTTATTTATTTATTTTTTTAAAATTCCAAGACATGTCTTTCAAATACGTGTAATATATTGAGTAAATAAGACAGCTTCGGAGTTGCTGTAAGGTTTATTTTTTCTCTTTGATGGAGCTAGGCTAATAATTCGAAATGCTACCCAAAGGAACCTAACCAGTGGACATGCAGAGGTGAAAATGGTATCGAACATCTTGTCTTAGCCTGGGTAAGTCAGAAAAAGGGTATTTTGCCCAAAATGTTGGAGTATTCCGTTAAGTTGATGTTATCCTGTTTTGTCCTTTTGTCTTACTGGGTACCTGACTGCTTATCTGTCCTCTGTCTGCCCGTCTGTCAATCATTTCTACTCACCCCTCATGCCACTGCCCTCCTCATGGAAGGTGCTACGATGCAGAGCAGAACCTCCTCCTAGACCAGCCTCCTCCAAATGCTCACTGCCTCCACTTCCCGAGGAAGCAATGCTGCTCTGGGGTGAGAGGGGTGCATGGTCTGGAGCTGGGCCTCTAGGAGCTCGTAGGTCCTCCTGGGACAGCCAGACGTGGCCCAGAGGTTGACTGCTGGGGCCACTCATGGGAGGTGTGAGGGACACTGAACGCTTCAGGGGACTGTGCTGCTGGCCACCACCTCCACCTGGCAGGACTGCAGTACAACAGGGAGATAAGCAGGGCAGGTTCAGACTTAAGTCGTCTAGTAACCAGAGTTGTCTAATAAATGGAGGGTTCCTGGTTCAATCCCCGGCTCCTCCAGGGAGCGTGTCAAAGTGTCCTTGAGCAAGACAGTGAAACCCTAACCGCTCCTGATGAGCTGGTTGGCACATTGCATGGTAGCCTCTGTCATCAGTGTATGAGTGTGTGAGAATGGATTAATGTGAGGCCTACATTGTAAAGCGCTTTGAGTGGTCAGTAGACTAGAAAAGCACTATAGAAATGCAATCCATTTACCATCTACTGATACTGGAGAAATCACACAAGTGATCTTAACATCTACACCCATGTGAAAAGTAAGGCCATATAAAAGCAATACAGCGGGAACGGCTAGGTATTGGTACCTTGAATATGATACTGCTGCCACTCAGCTTCAGGTTTTCAAAAAAGTATGGTGATTAGATGAAGGACAATATAAGATTAACCATTAAACAACCAAACTGAATGTTTTAATATATAATAATGTGACTTAGTTGATAAACCCCACCCGTGATAAGGGCTACAAGATTATTCTTTTCTTTTGATCGGTAAAGAGTGATATAACTCCCATTTCAGCAAAAATGAGAGAAACCTCTGATGCTAGCTTCAAATCAGTACCAGGGAGAGTCAAATCATCAAATCATTGTATTACACAACCATTATCAGGCAGATCTTCTCACATAACTGAGAGAGGATCATCACTGGTCCAAGCAGCTCCAAATTAAATGGAAAAAAGAAAGTAGCATTGCCCGAGAACAAAAATAGCTCCTCTCATTAGTAGAAATACTGCCTGCTGCTCATCGAGGACAAAATGATTCAGGGAATATTATACAATGTTAACAATATTATCTTAGGTGTTCAGAATTTCTGAATTAAGTAATCAAGTTAAGTTTATTCTCCAGTTAACCATAATCCCCCTCATCCCTTTACATCCTTGGTTCGGCCACTCAAGCCGACGGGTGGGAATCACTGGGTAACCTGCAATACGATGCTATCATGATATTTTACCCACAATAACGATGATATCATGATCCAGGCGATTCTGTGATATATTGTAAGATAATCAGCTATTATACATCACAATATCTGTAAGTGAAGAAGAAAAAAATAACTGGCTGTGAATGTAATGTAAACACTCATTTAAATAATTTTAGTAATATTTTTATATTATTCACAACCACTTTAAAATATACATGCAGAGTGCCAGTATATTTAATAAAAATATCGATATTTGGCACAAGTGTATTCATAATGTATCACAAGAGGAAGTATCGCAATATATTGCATTATTGATTTATTGTTCCACCCCTACTTAAACCTACAGTTTCTTTCTGTGTACTGAGCAACTGGAAGTACAACAAAGCAATTTCCCTGCAGGGATCAATAAAGTTTTCTGAATCTGAATGAATGATGAAAACCTCACAAAAGAGGCTGATATATCTACTAGTACAAAGATTACTTTGTGATGAAAATGACTTTTGTTCATTATGGATAGGTAAGAATGAGCAATAATTCAATATGTGATGAAATAATGATAATAAGTTACACATTCCTCTTGTACATACTGTAGCAATGAAATCTACTGCCAGGACTCTTTCTACCATGAAGATTTCTCTTCTCCTCTCCATCTTCATCTCTTCTCTCTCACTTTATGTCCCTATCAATAAATGAAATCTCTGCTGTTCGGACCGAAGTTAGAGCTATTGGGGTCAAATCAATCCAATCGTTACTGTTTGATCTAGTAGCAGGAAACCAAGCATGTTGGTAGATGGAAAAAGGATCCAGAGAGAGCATTAAAAAACTTAACAGTTCACACATACACAACAGGTAGGCCTTTCTTTAGCGCCCAACGAAAGCTGCTCTGGCATCACGGAATATTCCAGAGGCAGCTGGAGGGAGGTAAACAGAATAAAAAGATGGAGAGCAAAAGAGCTTTTTGTGTCGCCGCTCTAACAGGGTAAACTGCTACCAGTCCTCCAGTCTCTCTTGTCCTCCTCCTCCTGCTCCTCCTATATGCGGTCCTCTTACTGTTGGCGCTATGTATAGGACCTCACAGGCCCCGTTTAAAATAGGTGCCCAGCTAACATTACAAGTTCCAGTCCCTAAATATTAGCCATTTTCCCTAAATACAGTCTCCCACAAAGGCTGCCTTACAAGGGCAGGGATGGATGGTATGTACTGCTGTGACTGAGAGTATTGGGAGGGGGGGTAAAAGATGTTCTATCAGTAGCATGCAGGTTGATGTGGTTGGACAATTATACCCATGGATTCACCATCACAGCCAGATGAATATAGTGTAAAGAGGGTGGAGCTAGACACTTGATAGTAGAGTAAGAAGAATAAAGTGCTATTAAATACGGATACACTGGAGAGGGCAACAACAATATTATTGTTGAGGATCTACAACAGAATCATATTATGATGACATCAAATTATAGTGAGACAATTCTATTGTACAAATTAGTGGCAAAAAGCATGAACTAATTAAAATCTCACAGAAAGGTACCCTAAAGCAAATGAAATGGTGCTACCATATTTTATACTATATATGCTATATATACTGTCCTGCTCCTAGATATGCAGTTCAGTTTGATCAACACTAATTATTTAACATGTACTTCTGCATGTTAGCAGATATCACTGTACATCAATATTGCAGTAATTTCTAATAACTGTTGTAATATTAATTTTGTCCAGTCCTATGGATATGTAGAGTTTTATGGCAGCCAGTCCAACCACTCAGTTGACAAAGCCTTGTATCATTTGTGCTTTACACACAACAGTGGGTTGCTGCTGACAAAAGCATCTGCAGATTTCAACATATAAAGTGAACTCCTTTCCTTTTCTCTCCCAGTTTATTTCTGACAAATATAACTTGGTCAAACAGAATGAATGACCCAGTGAGAACAGGAAACAGCTTGATTTGCAGCTGAAAGTGTTGACATATTTCATCATAATCCTCTGCCTTCTCATTTCACTGAATATCTAGACAGGCATTCCAATTTGATAGTGGTGCATTTTCAATTGTTCAAGTATGGCATTTGATCGTTGCATTAGCCAATCCTGTGCTGGCGGCTGGGGTAACTCTAGTTTACCAGTTGTGAAATCCTGAAGTCTTTTGTGTGGGACTGAAGCCGCTAGCAGTCCAAAATAAAAGAGGATCTTGCTTGGAGCAGTGAGCAGAGCTTTAAATGTGCCTTTATTTATAAACCCTCAGCTGTTTCCTTCATCTCCCAGAAAAAAACAGAGCCCTTGCATTCTTGTCTGGAAATATCCTGCTCTGACCATAGTTATGTTCAATTTCAACAGCCCTGCCCTGTGTGTCTCTTTCACCTTACACAGCCCACGTTCACCAGTTAGTCAGTAGCTGTGGGGGTGTTTTCAGACTGTGTTCATTGTGCTCAGAGTGTGTTTACTGTATCCAGAGTGCATTATGTGTATTTAGTGTGTTCAGAGTGAATGAGACCAGAGTGTATTTATTAAATTTAGCGTGTCCAGAGTGTATTTTGTGTGTTTCGTGTAAGGAGTGTATTTAGTGTGTACAGACTCTATTTTAGTGAACACAGCCCATCCAGAGTGTATTTTGTATGTAGTGTGTTCAGAGTGCATTTGTGTTCAGAGAATATTTTGCATACTTAGTGTATCCAGGGTGTTTTTTGTGTATTAAGAGCATAACCGACATTCCAGTTCAGCTTAAATATGCAGTGTCCCATCGATAAAGCTGCTCATATCTATTCATTCAAGGGTGTAACACTAAGCGAACACTTCCTTTGTGATTTAAAAAAAAAAAAAGACTTTCTTTGAGTTGTGTGCTATATGGGTTATAGATTGGGCCCCCACTCAAAATTTAACTAAGCTGAAAATGTGACTGGGCGTGGGTGATCAGCTGGCCACAGACAGAAAGGCTTTCATCATGCCAGTCCTACAGTGGGTGGCAGTAACCTTTGAGGTAGCGGGCTGTCCTATGAGATGGTGGAGTGGTTTTGACCGCTTTGGCTTGGCACACAAACCTCCAGAGGCTGAGTTCAAATCCCACCTCAGCCTCTTTCCACTCTGTGAATTAAATTTATCAAAACAAGTCCACCCAATGCTAATGAGCAATGCCAAGAGAAGAGATAGTGGTGGATTATTGTATGAATCATTTTCCATTGCTGATGGAATCTATACCGGGGAGAGATCAACAGTGGCCAGCCATCACTGTGGGCTAATATGAGGCATCCTGTCGAGCACAAACCCAGTTGTGCTTTAAGGAGCACTGCACCTTTATGTGTCATGTACAAACAAATGTATGTATAGGAGTTAATTCCTTCATTCTGGCAGAGCGGCGATAAGGACAAGGAAATACAGGGAAGAGGAGTAGGGAGACAAAGCACAACTGATAACTTGAGGAATCTGAAATTGCCAAGCACAAATCTGTATTTTGCAGACAAATCAATAAGGGTCTCCCACCCCACTGGTCAGTAAGTTTTTGACAAAACATTTTAATGTGTTGAATGTCTTTTCATTTTTCCCTGCTGGCCACTGTACACACTCGCTGATCATGATCCAACCAATCAAAGCAAAACAATGCCTTTGTGTAGAGCTGTGTAACAGGCAGCCAATAACTAACTTGTTTGATGTAAAGCAGTAGCATCTGAAATTATGAAAACTTTTTCTCTTCTTTCTCTGCTGGTTGAATGGTTAATCTCAGACAGAGATTATGAGACAATATATGATAGGCTCTATAAATGCACTAGTAAAAAGAAAACTGCCATAGAATTAAGTGATGTGTTGAGACCCTTCTCAAGTTCACAACATCATGATAATCACATTGTGCATCAGTTTGGGCTGGTTTATAGACCAATTATGTATTTATTTTGGTCAAATAATACTATGTACCAAGCTTTGTGCTAAGAGGTCAAAAACTTAAAAGTGGAACAAAATTGATCATGGCCAAGTTTGATGGCCCAGACTGTAGAACAAGGTCTTCTGTATTTGTGCACAAAGTTTCACATTTAGCTATGCTGAGGTGTTTAAACTGTTCAAGTTTGCTACCTGAAATCTACATAAATAGATTTCATCTTTAAGCAATGTTCAATTAAAGTGGTTAAAGAGAACAGTACAGGCAGCAAACAAGGAAAGTATACTCACTAGTGTTGCCGCCTCCACCTGTGCCAACTGTGTTGATGGTAGTGGGGACAGAGGATGATGGGTAGAGCAGCAGGTGCCCATTCTCACAGCCCTGCTGCTGCTGATGCCAGCCTCCACCCAGGCCTGAATCCCTAGAGCCCTGCCACCCGTTGAGGCGGTCATCAGAGCCATAGCGCTGGTGGTGATGCAGAGGGTAGAGGTTGCCTGATGAGGAAGTGTTGGTGGAGGAGGAAGAGCCCGACGAGCTGAGGGTGGATGGAGGCGTGGACTGGTGGTGGGGGTGGTGGGGGCCGGCAGGTGGCGGCCTCTCCAATGAGTCTCCCCGGGCGGCAGCCCTTTCCTCCAGGTGATTGAGCCAGAGTGCCAGGGCGGAGCGGTCCTCCAGGGAGGTGGCGGGGTGGATTAGGGCATAGGACAGGAGCTGGCGAGACTCCTCCAGGTGGCGCCCATGTTCGATGGTGTGGGCCAAGATGCGCGGCAGCAGGCGCATGTACTCGCCCTTGGCCTCCACATTGCCCGGTTTGAGCAGCGGGAGGTGGGTGAGGACAAGGGAGATGACACGCTCCTTTGGTTCGCCTTGCCATTGGCTGATCACCACTGTAAGAGGGAGAGAACACATGAAACGCAAAGATTAGTACTGACTGATAACCACAGTAACAGTAACAGTCCTTGTACGGAAACATGTATCGGGAGCTTATTCAGAACTTGATGACTAAATTATGCCACAGATCAAGTTTGTAATGAAGAACAGAGGAATTCAAATTCCTAGACAACAGGTGATGACAAAAAATGAATGACCAAAAAAAGAATGACCTCTATTATTGTCTCAAGTATCGGTATGGCAGTTGAATTGTATTGATTAACCTGCCAAAGACAAATCATACTGTTAACTGGAGTTGGATGAGTGATAACTTCAGACCCTCACCACTGATAATGAAGTAACGCTGAACATATAACAGATTTCAGCACTAAAGATAAAGCTGCTGCATGTCACCACATGTGGTGAAAACCGAGAATGTAATGGATGGATGGATGGACAGATGGATTGATGAACACATGTATGGTTAAAGATAGAGGATGCCAACATGACATAGGGCCAACTGCACTGTCATCCTTCTATTTTCCTCTTTCCCTAAACACCAGCACTGTATGCTGCTGGTGGTAATGGTGCAGTGAACAGCTCTATACATAACCAAGAGGTCATGGAGCTCTATTGTTGTCCAAGTCAGTAGGCTGTGAGGAGCCCATTCCTATCATCCTGGACCAGGGTTATAGATATCTGCAGGTCAGAGGAACGACTTTGGGGAGACACACAAATAGAGACAGGATGTAACAGGACGCAGCCAGGCTTCACTTCCTGTTTGGGGAGCCACTGTGTGTGTGTGTGTGTGTGTGTGTCTGACCACTTTTTCTGTCCACAGCCAACCACCTACTAATTCAGCTGTGAGGCTCTGGTCTCTAAATCCGGCCTATGAGGTGAGACCAGGAAATAGATCTGCTAGTCTCTCCACCCAAAGATATCCCAATGTCACAGTCCTTATTCCATGGTGACGTACAGCGTGCTCAGTCCAACACAGTGGACAAGTGGGACCAATGATCTAGACAGATGCAAGACCACCAACGCTAAAACCTCCCAGACAAAGTTCACATTTGTCTCATCCCATGAGGAATGACCACTGCTACAGGACTGAGTCATTCAGGTTTGAGTCTCGCAGCATGGGACTGACAGCCACACACACATAATCCTGTGCTCTCCTATCTGTGATGGAGAGGATCTGCAGCACATGTGCACCAGGCTAAGATGTTTTTTTTTTTTTTTGAATTCTTTTTT
>OMKZ01043758.1:12279-23061 GCA_900302535.1 Neoniphon sammara
TTTTTTTTTTTTTTTTTTTTTTAGAATGCATTTTTCCTCCCTTGATCTAATTTTAGAGGCATTTTGGACAGTAAAACTTAAAAATTCAAATCATAATACACCATCTAGAGATGTGCACAGATAACTGGTTAACCAGTTAGCCAGTCGTTTTAAATTAGCCAGATATTGAAAACGGTTAATGGTTATTTGAAATAATAACAATAAGAAGAAGAAGAATATAAACTGTTTTGGCGTGATGGACTGTATCCACCACAGAACTTGAATGGATAGAACGGTCATTCTCATTCAAATCAACGCTCCAGGATGGTCAGAGAAGCGGCCATTTTTATGTGTACCGTTGCCATGGCACCATTGGGCTGAGTTCTGATTTGTAGCAAGTCGCTGAGTCTCTGTGGCGAGTGAAGCAAGAGCTTTAACAGCGAAGGTGTGGAAAGGAGTCTGCTCACTCCAGCTGTCACCCTTGCCACCACACAGCGGTGGTGTTTTAAAAGCAGGTCAGATAGAAAGTTTTGACATCTTTGCACACTTGAGTAGAAGTGGTCATAGTTGGTTATCATTGTAACATTAGGAGTTAATGTTAACATTAGGAGTTAATGTTAATCACGGTTTTAGCCGGTGTCCGTTAACATTTAGCTGTTTAAAGTTCAAAGAAAATTTCTGCTTTCTGCTTTTTGCTTTAGTTTGACTACCACAGTTTGAAGTAATAAGGAGTTATATTTAGTGAAATGTATTTTTGATTATGCTTACAAGCTAGGTTTGCTAGTTTGCAGTTGTTGACTGGAGAAACTAATAAGGGGAAGTCTGATAATGTCTGATAATGTTATGTTAATTTTGTCATCAATATCAGATTTTAGTTGAGTTTACTTGACAGTTGTTGCTGCTGTACAGCAGGACACAGATTCAAAAGTTACAATTATTTTAGTCATTTCTGCAGTTAGTCTGCAGCCACAGCACAACATATCTGTACAGTTCTCCTGTGACACCTTACATGATTTGAGTTGTTGCCATACCAGCTAACTATAATCGCCATTCTGTGTAACAGCCAAATGACCACAGCGAACAGTGCAATGGCTGTTCTATCCATTCAAGTTCTGTGGTATCCACCTTATTCCTAGCCCCCATGATGCCTTGCATGAATTATGGGCGAGACTTCCGGCGTGTTATGTCACTGAACCGGGACCAGCTTTTTCCATGGTAATGGGACGCTAATCCTCTTTCTGAGAGCGATTGGGAAATAAAAACGTGGGAACACCACCTGTTACACCTCAAAAGGGATAATATTACCATACCTCTGCCTTCTACTATCAAGGAATGGGGGGACAACATGAAAAAGTGGCCTCAGATAACATATACTAGCATATTTAGCTACTTCATTTACAGCATTTATGTACAGTGTAACTGTACATAAATGTATTATACTGTACATAAATTACTATACATTTATGTATTTACTTTTCTTGTACTTATGATACCTGAGTATTTTCATGTTACATTTTAAATGATATTTAGAAATGGTTGTCAGTTGCAGCAGCTTCATTATTGTAATTTCTGAGTTTTTATGTTTTATATTGAAAATGTTAGTAACATACGTAGCACTGAGAGTAGCTGTAGTTACAAGAGGGCACCAGCAGAGGGAGTGTCAAACTGTAGAGAGCTACGTTAAGGGCGACAGCTAGCTTCCTCCCCTCAGTCAATACATAACATGACATGAATCAAGACTGTGTCCATGTATGTTTCTTATAAATACTCCCTTTTCAGGTTTGAGTTCCTCATATAAACAGCGAATGTTAAGAAATGTGCTCAGGGAAGTGTCTGTGTAATGATATGTCCATGTTTTACAGACCAATGGAGTTAATTATATGATGACGATTAAGCAAACTATGCTAATCTCGTGTCATGCTAACTGCACTGTTATCTATAGAGAAATGCTTGGAGAAACCATATAGCTGGCGTAGTTCAGTTAGTTTGCCAACTGTTAGATATGTATGTATGCTGGAAGGTTTGTATGACGAATTTAGTTAACTGTTGGTGTCATATGCTGTAAATTGCAAGTAATGTTACTGACAAAAGAGAACGGAGAGTTTATTGCAGTTTATATAGTCAACGATGTTGAGAATTCAGTCAGTACATAACGTGACTGAGGCAAGACTGTGTCTGTGTATGTTTCTTATAAATATTACCTTTTCAGGGCTGTTACACTTGCTCTTTGCGAGACTGTACTAAACTATAGCTTTTTATGTAGAATTAGAATCATGAATGGTTCAAGGCACTTCCGGTTTTCTACCGGTTAATGACAGCGGTTAGCCGGTTGTCAAAATATCCGTTATGCACATCCCTAACACCATCACATAAAAAGTAACAATCAGACATTTCCCAATGCTTCAAGCTGCATATTCAGTTGTTTTCTAATCCAAAAACACATTTATTTGACCCAAAATGCATCAGAAAGACACAGGAGACATTAGCCCCCATGAATCACTTATGGTGACCCACAGGGGACAGCAGCCACATTCACAAATGAATATTTGACAACTCAGGAGAAAAATATGAAGAGGGTGGGATCCAAAAAGGTACTCTTAATTATACAGTTACAGTTGGCATTTAGCAGACACTTCTATCCAAAGTGACGTACACGAGATTTCAATACAACACAAGCAAGGCACTAGTCGGAGACAACGACGAGAGTTAAGTGCTACAAAGCTAAGCTCTGGTCCAGCAGGACATGGCTGCTATGAGGCCGTGCTACAAGGCAGTGCTACGAGACGATGCATAGAGTGCATAGAAGAAGAGAGAATTTTAATTTTTTTTGTCTTGTTTTGGGTTAGGGTTACGGTTCTTGTTCGGATTACACAGTCCGTCAGGTGAGAAGGTATTCACTAAAGAGCTTGGTGTTTAGTCTTTTCTTAAAGATTGAGAGGGACTTTGCGGATCGAACGGAGATTATCAGGGAATATTTTTGCTCACACATTTTTAATTTCATTGGCATTTTACGAACACACAAAGGCATTTTTGCCTATAGCCCCTGTTAATTTCTGATCCTGCTGTGTGCCCATCTCTGTCACTGAGGTCATATGTGGGTCACATCTACCAAGTTGGCTCGACAGGGCTGAGCTGCCCGTTTAACACAGGCTGGCTTCAAACACAACAGGCAACTTTTTAGAAAAGGCCCCCAGATCCATGTCACCTAATGTGGGTGGGGGGCAAGACAGAGTAAACGGGCCAGACTAAGCTGGGAGAGAATTAACACTCAGAGAACAAGAGAGAGTGAAAAGAAGAGAGGAGGTAGGTGGAGAACTAGGAAGAGAGGGGTTTGAGAGGGAGGAGAAAATAAAAGGAGGGAGTGAGGAGACATGTGAAGGGAGCCAGAGTGTTACTCCACCCCAGTCAAGTGATGATGTAATCCCTCATTCCTCTGAATGAGGCAAGGCTTGTCCATCTGAGAACGGGACCTGTTCCATGATTATAAGTCATTTAATTCCACATGGTTGGAAAATGGTGAGATTTACCATAGGAACAAAACTTTGGATCAATGTCCAATTTTTAAAAATCTACATTTTACCTTTTCCTCTCTCTGTCAGGAAAATGCTTAAAACTTCTCTAAAGTTTGTTTGGCGGTGTAAGAAAAACACTTAAGTTCCACATAGGTCAGATGAATCATGTGTTTTTGCAGAGACTATAATTTATGGCAACTTAAGGAGTTTCAAGTAAACAGGTGGTAAAATATTGGCAACACTTTACATCAGCTCCAGGTTATGGTACATACTGTCTGACAAAGAGCTTCAAAATAGCTCCATGGCTCATTCACAAATGAATCTTTATATAAACCCTTTGAAATTAATCATGTAAGAAATGCGTCAACTGAGCAGAGTGTCAATTTATTGTGGAATCATTTTGACTTAAAATCCTGGAAGTTTTTGCTCAAATTGACACATGGAGAACTGCTTGAAAAACTTATATAAGAAAGAGAGGTAAGATAATGATTTAATCAATTTTCATGAATCAGCCATGCAGCTGATATGAGTCTGTTCAGGTAATTTGTCATAGAATGACTCTCTCCTCCTCTCCTAGCCACTCTAGCCCTAGCTTTCTTCATTTTTCTGGCCTTACTCCTTCCCTTTTATAATTTCCCTCCCAGTCCAGACCCTTTCATCCAGAAATTGTCTCAAAATTTTCTGTTAGGGTTAACATCTTCTGCAACATCCAGCAATGCCTCGCTTGACCTGGACTGTCATGTCATGTTAAGATACTCAACACGGAACTTTTAACGGATAGCAGCTAACAGTGTGACCAAGAGAAACCTCTAACACTATCTGAAACATTAACACACCAATCTCGCGGGTTCTATGTGTGAAAGGGGCTTCTGTGTTTCTTTCTGTCTGTTTCTGAAGTCAGCAGTGCTGGCAGGCAGATAGAATACAAAAGCCCAGTCATCACAGAAATTCTCACTTCCTTCCCACATACAGTTTCACCGATTCACAGTCAACAGAATACAGGAGGTCAAATCCTATCATGCTCTCTCCCAAACTCCTATTCAACACTGGGAATGATGGGGAGAGATAAACTGCTTATTCTCCAGCTCTACATCACACAAAGTGTAACACTTTGTAGCAGCACACTGCTGGGATGCCCAAAATACCTGGACAATGGCCCTGTACAGCCAGCACTTCAGACTGGAAGAAAAGAGAAAAGAAAGAAAACCCAACATTTGCTGAAACTTGGCACTTCTTACAGTGTGGATGCAACAAGTGGTCGCTTTTAGAGTAAGTCTTTGTGAAGTGGGCTTGTGATTATCAGCCAACTTCAGTAAGGCGGTTGCCTTATACATCTTACACACCTTATGCCTCTGTACATCCACTGGTTCAGTTCTGATAGTTAGCATTTTGTGTTAGCTTAGCATAAAGACTTGAAGTCTACAGGAGTCATTAGCCTAGCTCTGTAAAAGCCTAGCAACTCCAGAGCTTATTATTTACACAATGTATCATGTGTATAATACGGTAATGAAATACACGTCACAGAATGTTTTCTTTTAATCGTTTTAGGAGAAGTTAGATGGTAGGAACTATAACCAATGAACACATATGTTCAGTGATTAAAGTTCCTACCATCTAACTTCTCCTAAAATTACTTTTTTTTTAATTCCAAGACGTGTATTTCAAATACACATGATACACTGTGTAAATAAGACAGCTTCAAAGTTGCTGTAAGGTTTATTTTTCACTTTGACGGAGCTAGGCTAATGACTCCTGTAGACTTCAAGTCTCCTCGCCACTGTCGCCAAGTGCTTGCTCATGCTGTAAAGTGCTTGCTCATGCTGTAAATAATGAAGACTAAGGTCTTCACCTGCTCAATATGTAAAGCGTCCTGAAATAACTTCTGTTATGATTTGGCGCTATATAAATAAAAGTGACTTGACTTGACTCTTTATACTAAGCTAACACGAAATGCTACCCAAAAGAACAGAACCAGTGGACGTACAGAAGTGAAAATGGTATCAAACATCTTGTCTCAGTCTGGCTAAGTCAGAAAAATTTTGCCCAAAATCTTGGAGTATTCCTTAAATACAGAGCACTGCTCAGTCCTCCCATAATGCGTTTTTTTTTTTTTTTTTTAAGTGCTAACACTGGCTGAAAAAGGTATGAGAATGTTAACACCTTGGACACAGGAAGCTGCTTCAGGCTTGTTGACCTGTTCCTCCGAGGTCAAAAAGTCAAGCAGTGAACCCTGGAGCAGTTCCCCTCTTGGTGAGCAGACATGTAGCATCTATACCCACTCAAAAAACCTAAACCCAAGGTCAACTGCTAAAGGGAAAGCAAAACTACCAAGTAGACCAGAGTTGAGCCAGAGAGAGAAGAATAGAAAGAGATGCAGCATTCTTCATTAGGGCTAGGTACTTCCTGTTCATCTTCATTCTTTTTTGTGTAATACAACATATCAAATGAAACTGAAATTACACAGATTGAGAAAGCGTTGACATGTGTGTCAGACTCCTTCCCTCCCTCCTGTCCTCGCCTGTTTTCTCCCACCCTGAGCCCTCAGGGGAAAAAGCTAACCTCATCCAACTAGAGTAAAAAAGAAGGGAGGGCAAACGAGGAGAGCAGCGGTTGAAGTGAGGTTACAGCACTGACAGTGTAGAGGAATGGAAACACTGTGAGGTCGTTCCACCTACCTCCTCTGCTTAGCTCTAAAACCTTTCCTTCTTTGTTTCTTCTTCTTTTCTGACTCAGACCCCTCCACCCCCCAACAAATTCAGTGCCTGTCAGATGTGTGTGTGTGTGCATGTGTATAGATACAAGGATTAGAGGAGTATGATGATAAAATGGAAAACAGAGACAGAAAGACAACATGAAATATTCAGAGATGGTAATGTTCTTTACTTTCTTGTCAGTAAAGCACATCATACTGAACTGTGTGTGTGTGTGTGTGTGTGTGTGTGTGTGAGAGAGAGAGAGTGAGAGAGAGAGAGAGAGACAGAGAGAGAGAGAAGCATGCTGGGAACTGATGAATCACAGCAGAATCATTGACGAGAGACTAAAAGAGAAAGTCAGACACACACAAAGATAAAGACACAAACAGAAAGAAAAAGACAGACAGAGAGAGAGAGAGACAGTCATTTGTTTGGGGGCTGACACAGCGTTTCTCTGACATGAACAATATGTGCTAGTGAACTGTGTGTGCCACCCTGCCCAGGCACTGCCCTCTGACACCCTCTCCACCACCGACTACCCACAACAAGGGTTCTGCTATCAAAAGAGCCCTGAGAATAATCCTTCCTCTGTCCATTGCTCCTCCCAACCTGCCCCTTAGTGTATAACAGAAACCTTTCCTACGAAACCTTGCCACTCCCTCATAAGAAAGTCAGTCAGCCACCATGCATTCACGGCAGGATTAATTGAAACTAAACAGAAAAACCCCAATAAATTACTTCAGAGCTTACCACACCCCAGTGATGGATGCAACCGTTCCCCGAGCTTTGTTTTTGGTTTGTTTATTCTCGTAGTCTTTCAAATAAAAGCTTTAGGGAACAGGGAAGCTTTGAATGTCTGGAATCAATTTTGTCCAGTCTGCATTTGCCAGACAGAACTATTTTTGATCAAGCAAAATCATATTGGTAAGCAAATGAGGAAGCTCCAACATCTGATTTGCGTAAGTTAAGTTGTGGTCAACTTTTCTTGGCTGTCAAGTTTATTGAATGCCTACATATCACCCAAGTTTCCCTACTTTCTCAGCTCTATAGGAAATATTCTAAAGTCAGATGCAAAATAGACCCAAAGTTATATCATCCGCTAAAAATTCCATCTTTTCAAACGCCATAGATCGAAAAACATGTTTCTCATTAAGCTTGTCACCTCCTGAATGACTAAACCTCCTCCCACAGCATTGCCTAAGACCCCCATTTCCACTATGACATGATGGTGCTTTGTGGTAATACTTTTTTCCATTTTTCATTTCAATTTCCATTCAACTGTGGCATTTCTAGGGCATAATGATGCCAGCGGATTCAGTCCTTGGTGGCTACTACTTTGTAGCCTGGGCCCATATGTCCAGCTTTGTCCCCTACAGCTCAGGCTCATTTTAAAAAGGATCAATTCTTTATGTTTAATCTGATCAAACATAAGCCTATAGAGAAGCTTTTTGTGTGTATATATCTACTGAGTTTCAGGACATCAAACACAACTGTACAATTTTTCTTCCAACAAAAAGGCTATGTTTTATATCAGTTCATACAACTGCAAACACTCTTTATGAAGGATACAAAGTAGAGGTCGATAAATAGTGGATTTTTAAATGCCGATATAATAATGATTGTTTGGAGCTGGAAAAAGCCGATAGCTGATTAATCAGCCGATAGTCGCCAACACTTGTTGCATGTCTTGTTCAGAGAATATCCTAGACTATAATTTGATGGATTACTTTATGGTTGGTATCCTGAAGTGTCGTTTCATGGACCACAGTGGATTATGTCGTTGGACTAGGCTACATGGATGGGTGACGTGCTGTGGCTGACTGGCCAGGATTACACCTGTTGCGCGTCGTAGTCAGAGTGTGATTTGTATCCTGAAGTGTGATTTGATGGATTATATTTTTGGAACATATTTACAACAGCAGATGCTCTGTTCTGTGGCTAATGACTGGATAAGGAGGGTCCTTAAGTGTGCAATTTCATTTATGAATGGATAGTTATGTGGATAGATTATTTAGAAGAGAGAACGCCAAATTAGTGAGTTGAATGGTTTCTTTTTTCCCTGGCTTCCTGTCTTGTATCGGGGGTGATGTGCTATTCGAGGGGTAACTTTTGTGAGGAGAAATAAGATAAACTGAAAATGGGTCAAATGACTTGAACACCACTTGGCAGCTATAGTGTAATCTTCACTGTGCAGTAAGGTGACATGCACCGCGAGACTGGTGGAGGCTGCGTAGCCATCGGCCACTATCAGAGCAAAGTTCTGCCCATACCAATAGTTTATAAAACGTCCTATTGGTGCCGATTAATCGGCCAACCAATTGATCGGTCGACCTCTAATACAAAGGAATATCAGGTGGCTCTATTGTCTTTGGTGCAAGCTACAAAGAAAGAGGGAGTACAAGAGTTGAGAAATGCAGTGAGAGGCAAAGCTTGCACTTTGTGCTCATGATAACACATTCTGAAACACTTGAAAACTGCTGTTGGCAATCCACCTTGCATTTCAGACCCATTTTACTGTTTGGCATAGTATTCTTATTCCCATAGACAAGTGGCTATCTGAAACATCAACAGTAAACATCAGGTTTTGGTGTCAGTCCCTCAGAGACTGGCCTCCAACAATCATCATAGAGGAGGCACGGATATCAGTTTCCCTACAAACAGCAGCCATAACAGACCAGAATGCAATGCAGCAAAAGACATGTTGTGTTTTGTGTAAGGAGTGTGACTAATTTTTTCGCAACCGGAAAACCTCTCGCTCCACAATCGTTATTGCTTTCTCTCCACCTCCAAACATACAGCTGAATGCAACAAGTTCATGCCCCTTTTCTTGCAGACGCTTCAGATCAAAGATTTGCAACGAGACAAAATGGTTTTAGAACGCTGCGGAGAAAATTACAGCAATGTGAACTGGTTAGTTGCAGAGTGTCTGGAGTTGTTGCCTGCAGTCTCAAAAAACCCACCTTGTCAAATTGCTATGTGTAGTTTTAGAATGTATGGCATCAGGCATTTCCCTTCAGCAAAGAAGGGAGCAGCACAGTGTGTCGTAAACAAGATACATTTCTGGACAGAGGAGAAAGGACCAGCCCAGGTTTTTAAAGAACAGCATATATTATACAATTGTTGCTCACAAAGTTATTCAAAAAAGATGTCTATATTACATAGACCGCCACAAAAAATGCTTTATAATTCACAAAAGGTATCTGCCTTGAATGGAGACATGCATACAGTGGGGATGATGTGACATGGATATGGTGTGTGTTCATGGATTAGGCACACTGCATACTGTCAGGGGAGAACATATACACCTAATGACATTAACTGTACGGTAGCAAACAAGGACACAAGTTTAGCTCAGGTCAGCCAGATTAACTGTACATTAATAAATTTAAAGGGGTAGGTGGACTTTTGTATTTCACAAACATCTGGAGAACAGTTTATGGGAGGAAAAATACACACCATCTCTTGTCCCAACAACAACAGGAGAACCTAATACAGTTCTAATAAGTGATCTCATTTAGAAGCAAAACTTGGAACTAGAGCTCTACACAGGACATATTTTTAAATCCCACTCCTGCAAGATTCTATCAGAAATATGTATTTTGTCCCGCTCCTGCCTGCTTACCCTTTATGTGGTGTTATGTGTTTGTATGTGACTGTCCCTGTGGTATGATGATAAAAATTCTAAAAAAGTTGATCATAAAAAAAGAAGTAGGCCTAGATGATGAATAAGCAGACAAAGGTGATGATTAAGAAGGTGAAAATGTTTGTTTTAGAAGTTTCAGGCATGTAAAAGCACCAACAACCTCCACAAATCATTTCATGTCTCTAAGTAATATTAGTCCCTGCAAACATGGCTTAATATCCCTGGACCAACAAATGTGAACTGTGTTTAAGGGTGATTTGCCCTTTAACTTAGACCCTGAGCTGGACACAGTGAGTCCTCATCATATCCGCTTCTGTGATCACAAGACACAAGTGACAGTGGTGGAAACAATGTGATTGTTGTAGCTCATTTGCTACACATTGGACATGAGCACACACAAACACACACAAACACACACACACACACGTAGGAGTGTTTGTTAGACACATGATTCCTCTCGTTCTAAATATAGATGGGTCACCAGCACACAAAGCCACAACAAGGCAGCCAGTACAACAGATAAGGCCATATTAATGGTCAACAGAGGGACACATTAACCCGCAATCACACTGATGACACACACACATGCATTTGAAGTGAGTGTGTGTGAGAGAGTGAGAGAGAGAAAAAGAGAGAGACAGACAGTGAGGGAAAGGGTGAGTACAAGACGCAGTGTATGGTATGGGTGGGGAAAGTGTGAATGTCAACACACTGGACCCCAACTCAGTCCTGAAAAATTTCCATTATTAGCCACAGTGCTATCCCCCGGCCACTCCGTCACAGTTGCTGTGTGTGTACAACTTGAATTTCTGCATTTTCTGCATTTTCAGTTATAATTAAAATTTAGTTTGAGGTAGGGTTAGGGTAAACATTAGGCATGTATGTGGAAGGGATAAGGTTGTGATTAGGGTGATGAATGTAGTCAAGGGAAAGTCCTCACAAGTACAGTTATACA
>OMKZ01043763.1:0-17438 GCA_900302535.1 Neoniphon sammara
CTGAGGGGCGACGGCTGCAGGGACACAAACAAGAAGGAGAATTTTACTTAACAAGGAAAAATGTATGCGTAATAAAGTGGATTAAAAAAATATGCATTTTGGAATTTACACCAAACAGAGCAAATTGAGCTTGATAAAAGCTGCGTCATTTGTAAAAATTGTCATTCGATTTTTAAGTACTGTGTTGCTCGCTTGTTGCATTTGGATGTTTTCCAACTGCCTGTTGTTAAACGTGTGATTGCAGGGCTGGATGAGATATTCATGTGTAACCTGTTTGCTTCAGCCTGAGATGAGTAAATTCATCTGTGAGGACACACTCCTGTACAGAGCTGTGAAACATGATGGTTTTACAGGAACATGATACACACACTGGGACTGTCACTAATTTGTTTCAGAGCAGCGACCACAGAACTTGAACAGAGCAGAACAGTCTTTCCCATGCAAATCAACATTCCAGGATGGATGGAGCAGCGGCTATTTTTATGTGTACCGTTGCCATGGCAGCGTTCTGTACACCATATAGACTGACTTATGGCAGGTTGCTGACTCACTGTAGTGTGAGGTTTTGAAGCAAGGACCAAAGCAGTGGGAAAGTGTCTACATTTCAGACAGCATCTGTTAAAGCTAACAAAAACTGAAAGCATTTCAGTTCGTGGCATTTTAGAGGTTATATTACGCAAGAGGTATGTGTGGAGATGCTAATCTGTTAGGTTTGCTAGTTTGCAGATGCTGACGGAAGGAGCTAATGTAAGAGAGAGCCAGTCTTTGATAATATTATGTTAAAGTTGATGCTACAGTCAGGTTTCAGGAGGGTCTTGGCAGCTGTCTGAGCTGCTGTAACACAGCAGGACACGCAGGTTCAAATGCCCACAATTCTTTTAGTGATTTCTGCTGTTACTTCTGCTGCAGCCACAGCACAACATATCTGTACAGCTCTCAAACAAGTGTGACACACTTTACAGCCTTACTGACTTGTGTTGTCACCATAGCAACAAACCGAATCACCACAGCAAACAGTGCATTGACCGTTCTGCTCCACTCAAGTTGTGTGGTAGCGACACAGGAGCCTGTATGTTCACATTTCATGGCTCTACAGTGCACTGCTATTTGGTTGTTTATGTTTTATGGAACTAGAAAAGTGTTTTGCACCTAAGCTGCAGAATCATGAGAAATCAAAACCTAAAATAATCAGTCTTTGGCTTGATTTAACCTGTGAACTGTGTCAGTAATGCAGATAATCCTACTGCGCTCATGTGACACACTGTTACTCTATGAATATCAGATATATGAGACATGTAAAGTCGATATGTTGATATAAATGAGGTATCAGATTGGGTCGTGATGTCCTAGCTCTAGTAAGCAGAAGTACAACAAATTTCCTTGAATCAACAAGTACAGCCTCAACTGATGAGCTTGTACTTCGCTGGAAATTCACTTCTTCTTTCTGTGTACTTTCACTACTCTCTCTTCTGACCTCAGCCATCAGATTAGCATCCACCTCCACCTGAGCAGCACTCACACCGGCATTCTTTCACATACTGTTATCACGCACTGTTAGTCAAGCTGCATGCATCAACATTAAGAAAGAAAGACCTCAGGTCAAATAATCTGATCATCTTTCCTGTTGAATTCACAGAGAAACGGGACGTACATACAATCAAATAAATTCTGAGAATGTTCAAAAGGGAACACTTCCAACGTGTAACAGTCAATCTCGTGGTCTCACCTGTGTGAGTGACAGGGGCAGAGGCGGGACTTGATGACCATGCAGGCGGTGGTGGTGAGCAGGAAGATGGACACGCCCACCGCTGTTGTGGCGACACTGGGCAGAGAGTGGGCACTCTTGTCATCCTGGTTAACATTATGTCTCTCTGGGAAACAGAAAAAGCTACTGTTAAAGACAAAATCTGTCTCCGATACTCTAAGCTATCCACAGGACTAAGAAAAATACACCACAGACAACAAAATGAGCCCAGAATTGAAAGATACATGTGTTTTAGGGTGGAGTTTCCCTTTAAAAAGAACTCAATGGTCTCAATTTAAGATTTGCATATCCTAACATCTATTATGGCTATAGCATTGCTTACGTTGCGTACGTTCAGTTACATATGAGATAAATGTATAGGTGTGCACTTTGTAAGAAATACATCAAAATGTATGTAATTTGGAAGAAAGCGCCTTGGGGCACAGAATGGGTGCACCTGGTGGGAATCAAACCAATAAATCTCACACTGCTACTGTCAAGCTGCATGTGGCCTATGACATTTTATCAGTCACAGTGTGGTAGAATTACAGTGTACCATGCAGCTAATTATCTTCCAGTGTATCTCTACAAAGCCTAACCATAGTGGAACAATATATATACCTTGGCAATAACAGACACAGATCAAATTACACAATCTACACGAGGAAGTGAATTGTCTAGTTATGTGGTTTGTTGGAGCGCACATCAGCATGGCAGCAGCTTTCCGTGAGGTTCTGTCAGCGTCAGAGGCAGAGGAAATGTTTAATGGTTATTATGGTGGCTTGGACCGCTTCCTCTTTCTGTGCTCTGACTTCCTGTCTGAGCGTGTCAAAGTGAATGGCAGCAGAGGAAGTCAGAAAGTTGGCTTGTGGAAAGTAAAGCTTTAGGTTCCCCTGCAGGGAGTCGAAGTGCGTCTGGCTGCTTCCAATAAGTAGGTCAAGAGATAAAGGACTTGTGTTGTTAGGTATATGCACTTGCTGGGATCAGGTCGCAGTCCCAAGCTGCTCTGGGGCTTTAGCAGTGAATTAGTGCTGTGCTGTTGAGGCTTTACACACCCCCCTATCCCATTAGGGCCTCAAAGCCACCACAGGTCAAGTGTGTGTACGTCTGAGGACTTCAAGCAATGTTAAACCAACATGTGACGACCCAGGCTGGCAAAAAACAGCCACAAAATGAAGGTTATGGTTGGTATGGTAAGTACAACCTCCCATCAGTCATCACATAAATAGGCAGTCCCATAACCATGCCAGTCTTAGTTGCATGCCATACCCATTGAACTACAAAAGAAATCAAACTACTAACTACTATTAAGTTTTATTGGCATGTTCGAGGCGCTGATCTGCATGAGACGACAGCGGTGATGTACTTCCTGCACACTCATAACGAGAAGGAACTGTCATAACTAATCAGCCTTAGAGAAGTTAGGGTCTGGGCTGCGGTGAGTCATGTGTTAAATTATAAACTGAGGTAATCACATAAGAATGCTATGATCTCCACTGATGCTGGGAAACGTTAAAAGCTATTAATAGATGTCTGAGAGCATCTGTTTACTAATAACTATGAACTCAGCATGCAGGGAATCTTAACATATGACTTATGCCTTTTGGTAGGAAGTTTTTATCCAAAGTGGCTGAGTGCATGCAGTTTTAACAGGGGTAGTGGGAATCAAACTATTAACTGCAGCAGAATCAAAAATCTTCTGTGAACAATGACTGAGCCTAAGCATTTTGTTGAGGTTATTCTGGTAGCTATTTCATTCAACCGAAACATCCACAACCCCTGTTTGATCAATGATTGAACCACCCAATATTATGTTTTGGTTGTGATACTTCCTAGTTAAATGATCACCATTAATTTATCTTCAGGACGATCTCTCTATCATCAGTGTTTGCACAGTTCCAGTCAGGTCAGGTTTCTTTACATAGCCCTTCATCATATCCCATTAAAACAGGCTGTGCTCATAATGTGCTCCAACAGACAAAGCAACAACATTAAGGCTTTAGGTTTTTTAATCCTGGCTTTTTTAACAACATCTACAGTTACATAACTTCCTGTATTTTTCCACTGCAGTGATTAACTTGATATCGACCATCTTTGCTTTCTACAAACACAATGACACTTACTTGCTTTTAAAAATTTACATCAGTGCACATGTAGCAACCTCAACAAAAACATTAGTATGCTAATTATTGAAATATGTGTTTCTGTGGTGTTGTGATGCAAAAATGACTATCTACATTGTGTTTCTTTGGTTTATTTCTGTGAAATGCACACAGAGAAAATCATTTCATTAACATGGGTGCCAAAAGGAAGTAGGCTCTACAGGTGCTATGCAGCCTATAAGCTCTTAGGCTATCACCCCCCTCACCACTGCCTCACCTTTCAGAGGGACACAGGCGGGTACAGGTGGCATCCACTTTCCATGCCGGCACTTGGAGGTGCGGACCTTGCTGGGGATGTGGTATCCAGACTCACAGAAGAAATGGATGGAGCTCTTCTGGGGGAAACCTCGGCAGGGGGACGGATCACACCGGAAACCACCGTGTTCTGGCACCAGCGGGTGGCTGCAGTTACCCTGTCTGCCTGCAAACAGAGGGAGCATACTTTTTAAATGTGCTACATCAAACTAGGGCTAGGTAATATATCGATATTATATCAATGTCATCATATAAGACTAGATATCATCTGGGATTTTTAATATTGTAAATATTATCAAAAATATCTTGTGTGTAAATATCTTATAAAAGCACCATAAGTCATCCATACAATAACAATATTGATGTATTCAGCCACAGATAATGTGATATATGATTTTGTCCATATTGCCCAGCCCTGCAGCAAGCATTTTTAAACATGCATATATCCTTGTCAAATGAACTGTGATACTTTGGTCTGATTACAGTAAATAAATGAGACCATGGCGGAAATGGCTGGTAGCCTCGATCTCATGCCAATGGTATGGTTCCCGTTAGTGTTTCTACAATTGAGACCACATTTCCCACAAGCCCTGCTGCTTCCTGTCACAAAGACAATGCTGCTGCTTGCCCCCGCTCCCCCTCCCTCGTGTCTCTCCGTGTGTGTTTGTCTTTTTGTCTTTACTGAAGAGAATAAACATGCTGCAAGTGATGTTTGCATCAGGATTTCAATCCTTCCACCATCTGAAACTAGAAGATTTATGATGGTCTTATTTTGTTAATGGTAATTACACTAATGTCTCAAAATGAATCTGCTAATGATTTATTGTTCTGATCGTGTATAGCACCATTAAGATGTATTTTTAGGGTGTTTCTGATTTACCAGATATTAACATAAAACACCAGTAATGATAGAACAGGGGGCAACAGGGGTCATTTAATTAGTAGAGAAGTGAGCTTTTCACCAGCAGTCTAAACCTCAGAAAAAAAAGGACACAATCTCCTGTCCCTCGGCACACTCACCACTGAGGTGTTTCTGAACAAGGCAGGAACAAGCCAATGGAGCTGCTCAGTGGCCAACAGAGGAAGACTGTGGTTGAACTGGGTAGTGATCAGCTGTGAATGTGTGTATGTATGAATGAAAAGTAGGATGTGGTTGAAAAAGACCATGCATGCTCAACAAAACACCTCCTAGGATGGAGTTAAAGGCCCCCGCAGCACATGTGTACACATATGTTTTCTAGTTCTGTTTCAAAACTTGGAGAGAAGACAGAAGTGGTGCACGAGAGAGCAGATGGATGACGAGTGAGTGTGACAGCTGCTACAGCTGTCAGGTATGGGGTATAGTGGTATGGTGTCGAAGGACAGCAAGGCGATATGCTACTGTATACAAGTGATGACATGTGAGAAAAAGGCTGGGCAAAGGGCCAGAAGCCATGCCAGTGGTGGTGGCCAGTTCATTTTTTAAAACCTATATTTACTGAGGGAATGAATGCAGAGTATGCATTGCAGAGTATTTCCGCAGCACCCTGCTTCAAAAGAGTTGCCCCTCATAACCAGTGCCTGATCCGGAGTCATCACTGGGCAGCAGTATTACTGTTTCATTTCCCTGTAACAGTTCAGAGGATCAGCCTTCCGCTTGCATGTTTGCATCTCTAGCATTGAGGTTACTTCTGCCTCCGCCAGCCTCTTAGCAAGTGACACTGATGTAGAGAGTAGGTCAAGTGCGAGGGCAGTAGTGGAAAAACACTAGGCGCTTTCTTGAAGGTTTAGTCGTCACTGAGACCTTCCAGGAATACTACTGTACTCATCTCAAATTCAATGAAATAGATTAATTATGGCTGCATTTCATCTAAATCCTGGTATTACAAAAGTGACATGAAGTACATTTTTACATCTAATCCGCACAAATTGTTTCACATCACCGGAAAAAAAATAAGTGAAAACTTTTAAGTTATTCCCATAATTACTGACAGAAAAGATGGTGATTCACTGCCAATTTTTGAGCAGCTTGATGGGCATCAATCCCAAAGGAGCTGTACTGCAGCAATAACAGACATATCATCTGGCTTAGAAGCATCTGCATTCATTTTTTAACTTCATTTCTTATTGCTTTATTGGCCGATAAACTGTCTGTGTATCATAGCACAAATGGGCAGTTTAAAGTTAATGCTGAACCACTGAAAGCAACTCGACACTGAAGCGGTGCTGACAATGAAATATCAGCTTGCACTGGCATAGTGGCTTTGTGGTTACAGAGACTGTGCCATTACAGAGAGGTTGCAGGTTTGATTCCTGCCAGCAGACATGTGCCACTGTGCTAAAGTTAGAGCCTCTGCTATGGAGCCGACATGCTGAGCTGAACAGAAACAGGCTACAGGATGTGTGTCAGACGACCTAAAGTTTATTGTGAGTTTCACAATCAATGATACGTGAATTGTCTGGCCTAAGTACAAGCCAATGGTTGATCTTTGGTGATTCAGTTTCTGATCAAACAAAGGTTTTGAATGTTTCGATAACCCAAATATCTGGTGCCAGACACTTTTTGGGCAGCTGGTTGATACTTCCCTGGCCGTGCAGAATACATAGTAGATCCAGTTTGTCTATCAAGATGTCTGTTCTTCTTCTTCTACATATTCTTATATTGCAGCTAGCATCTCCCCTTTCTCTGATTTTCTTGCGTTATGCCGTTTTAGTTCCCGAGAAACAACAGCTAACCAGCTAGCACATTAGCTGTTATTTCATCTACAAACGAAAGTAGAAACATTCAAAGAGGAATGGAATGCAGAAATATCAGAGACATGTATTGCACATTTAGTACCTTTTGTTTAAGAATTGCAATGCATTTGTTTGGAAATGGCTTGCCAGTCCTATTACTTTACCAGCATATATTCAACCACTGGCCCAAATCCCCAGATGGAACACTACTCCCTGGCTGCTACCCAGTAATGTGATTGGTCCTTTTTTTCTGTCCTGTAACCTCCTATAGCAGGACTGTCCTGTCCCTTCTGGAGCACAGCAGCAAGGACAGGGAAGACTGCAAAGACAAGCTGCCTTTTTGCTGACGTGGATGGAAACCACACTCAGCAGTTCCTCAACAAAATGTTTAGAAACAGTATTTTCAGAAAGTTCCCTACAAACTGTGTTTCAGTTTCAGTATGTCATCACTGTTAGTAATAAATTACTGATATGCAGCACAGAATCTTGGAAGAGAAGTGACTTTATCATTAGCATCAATGTTCAGGCGTTACCATCTGTCGCAATAACTTACTCAATATGCTGAAGTGTGCAAGAGATTTCTGAATGTTTTTTTCCTTCTGTTATAAAAATGAATATGAAAGAATGAAAAAGTTTCATTCCAAAATGCATTCTATCCATATCAATCAAATGCTGCCACCTAAAATTTGTCAGTCAAGCTTTCAAAAACAGAGATAATTCTTTCCATAAAAACTAACTTTCAAGCCAAGATCCTCAGATGACTCAGACCGTAAACAGTAACCATAATGTCCTTTAATTTCCTGCCAATAATGACTTTTGTTAAGAGTAGGCGTTATTTTTTTTTCCAAATGATGGCCGTATCATTTTTGGAAAGAAACTGAACTGTAAAATTTAGATCATGAGTGGCAGCTGCAGTGGTTTCCCCTTGACTTCTGTGTAACAGAGTAGGCGAAGGTAATATTTCTTAAACAACCTGGCCTGCCTGTCAATTATTCTACAAATTGACTTGCAAACTAGATTTATTAGCAGCCCAATTCCCCTGTCAGATGCAATGAATGTAGGGGCAAACAAATGTAGAGAAAACGATCGAGTGAACCTGGCTGTCTGCATGCAGCTGACCTGGTGTACGGGGGGCTGAGGGTGACAGTCTGGGGGTCAGAGGTCATACCTGCCGTGAGGTGTGGTAAGGAGGCCAGGAGGAGGAGTGCACAGCCCAGACTGATGCGTCCACATCGCCATGGAAACAGGACTGGCGTAGACATCAAATCAGACTTCCTGATGGCACAACAGAGATAAGAAAAAAGATACTTGGTTACTTGGTTAGCTGCAGAGAAATCACCCAGTACAACTCACATTGTCGGCCACTACAGAGCTTGAATCATACAGTTCTTCTCGTTCACTTTGTGACTGCCGGAATAAATCCCGGGAACAGGTATTGCTGGCAAATATTTTAAGGTGCTTCATGTAGCATCTTTAAAAAAAATTTAATGAATTGTGACACCTTGATTTAATTACAGCAAACAAATGAGATCATGGTTGTAACAGTTGTTAGCATCTGTCTCATACCAGTGGTATTGGTGGTTTTAAGTGTTTGTGAAAATTAAAACCACATTTCCCATAAACCCGTTTGCCTCCTGTTGCAAACAGGACATTTTCTCTGGGATTCAAGGGTTTTCTGTCTTCTTTACTGAAGAGGATCAACATGTTGGAAGTGATTTTTTCTGCTTTCACTGTGCAGGAACTCTGAATGCGTTAAATCCATTCGCTCTGGAAGAACAGCACCCTCTTCCTGTTTTGTGCCACAAAGCAACACAGCAGATTTCCTGACACGCTGGCACAAAATGCAAAAGCAATCCAGTGTATAGACTGCCTACTACACTAATGTGTCAGTGTTAATGTGGTTAATGATTTATTGATGCTTAAAATGTGACATGTACTTTTACATCTACAACAGACAGTCTGTTCTTCTCTGATCAGGCATGGCGCAACATGCCTGAAAACCTGTCCGGATTTTGCCCTTTCAGCCAAGTAAGAGCAAAACTAACACCGCACATTGTTTACTGTTTCAACATTGACCAAGACCTATATTCATATGACTGGCAGATCCTGTCCTGTGCCCAACACCACAACCGAGCACTTTCTTCAGGCTGAAACAGAAACTAAACGTACCTCGTCGATCACCTCAAGAACCCCGACTCTTTCTCCAAATGACTTGGCACGGTACTCGGCTCAGACCAAGCTTCCTGTGTCTGACTCCTGTCAATAGACCGTGCAAACAGATGGAGTGCCAGCATAAATGCCACAGGGTTTTCGGTGTGTGTGTGGGTGTGTTTTGGTGCTCAGTAGTGTGTGTTTCGTGCTTTCATGTCAAGAGCAGTGCCAGTCATCTCGGGAGCAGCGGGGGAGGGCCCCAGCCAAACCATGCCACTCACACTCCGACGAACACACAGGATTTAAACATTACAGAGGTTCAACACACACACACATGCACGCACGCAATCACACACATCCACAGACACATTCACACACACTTGGTCGCACAGCTCCATCTCATGTGACCGCAACTTATGTGGGAGGTTTGCTTCTTAGTCATCATGGCCTTCTGTGATATTATAACTTCTGCTGTAAGTGGGAAATTTGGATGCAACAATACCAGCAGGCAGCTCGTTCAACTCTGCACAAAGTGTAAGACCACAAGCACTGACAAATACTGACTTTTATTCTAAAACTTAAAACTGGCATCCATTCCACAAGTAATAGGAGAGTGGAGTGAAATTAGCTCTTTCTCTAAAATCTTTGCAAATTGGTTCTGCAAACTCCATAAATTTGTGTTTCTGATTAAAAGATAATTCCATCATTTGATTTGGATGATGAAATTCATCAAATGTTGCACTTAAACCTGCTGGGTTTCAGCTGAGAAAAGGGCTGCACAGTGTTTGCCATGTAAAACAAGACATTTTTTTTCAGCCTACTGCACCTTATCACTGTCACAGCTTTGACTATTAATTGTTGTGACTCTAAAAGAGCATGAGAAAACCTGCTCGGTTTCACACGGACTAATTTTCACGAGCTTATTATTAAAAGCTGTGTGAAAAGAGTGCAACATATCAACAACATCACAGCCAGGATCATTAGAAACACCATTCTGGCAAGACTTCAGTGTTCATTTATTTCTTATTCACTGGGCGCTTTGTTCCAGTGTAGAAAAGATTGATATTTTTTTCTACAACGGGTGTACAAAATAGGAGCAACATACTCTTCAAGTTAGGCAACAAAGCACCACTTTGTGATTGAGACAGATAAGTGGTCTAATCTTTTACATGAAATCCTGCCTGGTGCAGCTGTAACAAGTTTTGCACCATCCATGCCTCAGCCGTCTAGAGCCACTGAAATCTTTCTTTGACTTGTCTCCTTCCACCCTGATTCATCTCGAGGATTAGATCTTCAACTTTTAGTCTGCTTTGAAACCTTTGCTTTACAGTAAGTGGTCTTCAGTCCCTCGCCCACTGAACCACATCACACTGTCTGGCAGATCTGTAGCTATCACACAAGCTGCAGAGTGAGTCTATGTTGTACTTTGCTCCTTCTGCTCTGATGGTCAAAGTCACAGTCACTGCGCTGTAACCAGTCCGCTACAGTTTTGCCCATGTGTGTTATTGGGAAACATGACATGACATTGTGTGTGTACGTGCTCTGTTGCATTCATGTGTGTATGGTCTGCCGAAGACTCACACTGCGGTGACACATGGTAGAAAAGCAGCTGAATCAAAGCGCACTGGGAGAAAAATTCAGTATCTGGGGATTAGCCTGTTCTCTGCTTTATTGACTTTTTCATCTTGCACATGAAGCTGTTTTTTTGGGGGGGATGCGCCTGCACAGTTTTCTGCATCTCATGAAAAACAATCAACTGTAATATTGAGTCATATCCCCATCTGCACAATCCATGTCTTAATATCACTGTTTAACTGGCCTCCCTCCTCTCATCAACACCTCCTCAAGACTAAAGTGTATGTACTTAAAATCGGGGAGTGGGATGCAGCTTTCACTTGCATAGTCGGCTGGAGAGGCAGAGCTGCCGTTCCTAATATTCTTGCACACTCAGCGTGAACAATGCACACTGAACACTCATAACACAGGGACAAACAATAGGGGTGCTGATTTTATGTTACTAACCAGGAAATGGACTGTAAACCCAAATTCAATTCACCCATTTTTTTTATTTGTGGAACAGTGTTTACCAAACTTTGTTGGTTGATATATTATAATAATTTATGATGTAAATCCATAGTACATATCCTGTCAAATTGATGTAAGATATATGAAGATGGGTTTTTAATTTAAAAAAAGACAAAAACATAAATATGATGGATTTTAAATTGGCTGTGGTTCACCTGGTGAAACAGCTGAAAGTCAGGGGTCTAGCCACATTTTTATTTGACCTCTGCATCACTGGTCCTATGAATTTTCTATTCTATTAATCTACAATGCAACACAAATCCTGGATCATTAACCACATGCTCTGACCAACCCAGTACAGACAGTTTTTTTTTTTTTTTTTTGCTTTTTTTGTGACCAGAATTGCCTCATGCCACTTTGCCAGTTAAATGACTTGTACGTCATAACACAATGTTTCTCAGGCTCTGCTTATCAAGACTTAACTCAACCAGTGACATTACTTCTGCTTTCAGAGCAGCTCTGCCTCCAAGAAACATTTGCAGAACTAAAGCACTAATCTGAAACTCATTGATAATTATCTCAAATGCAAAACAGGCGTTCAGTCTTCAGACGGCCCAGCCCTTGGTTGTAGGTCATTTAACACATTACTCCCTCTGTTTCACCACAGAAATCATCTGTTGATTTGCACTGGTGTGGGTGCATCGATAATCTGACCAGCTGTTGCTATGGAGAATATACCTGACACCATGAATGAAACACATCATGCACTGGTCAATTAAGGCTAATCCCAGTGGAACAGAGGTTTGCAGACAATTTCATGTCACAAACTGCCAAACACATTCAGCTGGTTGAGCAGTTTTAACTGTCATCGGGGAGATAAAAGTGGTGACAGGAAAATATATGACTAAATATATCATTATGACATATCTGCTATCTGGGATCATCTCCAGTGAATTACAGTGTCAATAATCTATTCTTTATTTTGCTAGGGAACCTTTGGGACCCCCGTAAATACCTCTGACACCATCTCAAGGATTCTTGGAAACCCGTCAAAGACTCCTAAAACCGCTAAAACATCCTTGGAACCACTCCAGCAACCCCTCAACCCAACTCAAGGACCCCTGGGACGCTCTAAAGCTCCCCATTAATCAAACGAGTGGGTAGTCGCTCGTCCATCTGCACCCGCAGTAAAACAGTGAGTCTGTGTGAAAGGCTGCTTTGTTCGGCAGCAACATCAATAGCTCAGATATCTGTGGAAGCTTCATGAGATCGCCGACAACATGAATGACAACACGGGAAAAAAGTCCCACAAACCGGGATAAAAATCACTTTAATATTCCTATAATTAGAGTTTGATTATAGTGTTCTTATCGTTAACTCAATGATATTTTCAAACTCATCTAATATCCCTACAGTGCGGCATGCTGTGATATTTGCATAATATCCCTCTAAAATTTACTATAGCACTACTGTTTTTTGTTTGTTTTTCGCTTGGGAACCCAGCGGACTCGAAACTAAAAGCCTGCAACAGTTTGTATAATAAATCAATCCGTTTTATTAAACTATAAACATTTGTTTATCTGTTTTATTAATCTGCAAATATTTCGTTCAGCTCGAAGAGTATTCAACCAAACCAAAGAGAGGATATATCAGGAGACTGAACCCATTTTCATTGCTAATACCTCATCACCGGCTCAGCTCCGTCAGTTGTTGGCACCGGTTAAAAGCCCAGATCTTCTGGACCAAATGTCATCGGTTTATAAACTAAAAATGGTAAAATTCCTCACCTGGAAAGCGTATATACAGGCAGCAGTGGGTATAGTCCTGTCTAGGAGCGTCGGTAGGTGCTGACGAGTGGAGCCCTGCGTAGTTTAGTGTGATATTGAGGCTGTGGGCAGGTAAACGGTCAGTTAGCGAACGCCGCTGCTGCTCAGCAACAAGTGGAGCTGCTCGCCTCCTCGCGCCTGACTCATCGATCAGCTGTGTTCGACAGGCGCACGGACACTTGCCATTGGCTGCTGTAACCGCTTAGCCCCGCCCACCGCACGGTTCCGTCATGTTCTGGAAATGCTCTTTCTCTCCGGTATTGCGTCTCTCTCTCTCTCTCTCTCTCTCTCTCTCTCTCTCTCTCTCGCTGTGTTTCTCTTTCTCATACACACATTCCTCGCGCGCACATACACGTAAATACACTACTGACAGGAGTAAATAACATTACAGTATATGAACAATCATGCGCAGGCATACATGCATGCAATATAGACGCACGCACGCGCGCACGAATCATTAAAAAAAGCACTGAGTAAATTCGTAAGGTCGTTTAAACAGCGACATGTGATCTACCTCATTCGAAGAAGCAGAAGAAATTTTGTTTGTTGTTGAAATTCGTTTTCTTGACTTTGATATATAATCAAGGAGGAATTTAACCCTTATCCTGAACTAACCTTATTCTTTACCACAAAAACCTTAATTCTAGTTTCAATTTCATCCGTAAACCTAAACCTTAACCCTAAACTGGCCCCTTAAAATGAGCGCGCGCGCGCACACACACACCCCACAAACATAGCTGCCCTCTGGCCTATAATAGCAGTCATTGTTTGGTGGGGCCGACCCCTCCTGTCCCGGGTCGTTTGTTTACAGTAAAGAAGTGCTGCAGCTGCACACTTCAACCTGCACCTCTGATACTACTTCTTCCTCCTCTTACATCTCACAGAATGACTTGACGGAAGTGCTAAAAATACACCCTAACACACTGCTGACTTTGCCTCTTGCCATGAGAGAATTAGTTCCTTCCGAGGTTTCATTGATGGACTGTCTTTCAGATTATCCTGCACCTCTGCAGGTGGGTGTGCAGTACATGGATTTCAAGGCATGAGAATAATCAGTCCATTATGTAAAAATATGATTTTAAATTATGTCATCTAATTAACTGAAAAAGAATTTTGGTGTGATGTCTATCAGATCACTTCAATCTTTCATATAATTTCCCTCAGCTTTTAGGAATATGTTGGAATCAAATTCTTTCTTGAGCCGCCATTTTGCACCAAAAATTCAACCATCATACAGGGAGAAATTCATGGTAGGAGAAACACAGAGACTAACTCCACCACAGGAGCAGCACATGGACCAGAATGCAATGCAAACTGTTAAAGGAAAGGTTATTTGTTGCTAATTCATATCTAAACAGTGAGGACAGGTCACTCTGCTCAGGTGAGATGCATCATTCTGCAGCTGATGAGGAGAACAGAGTCTATTCTGGTTAGAAGCTTGGTGGTACTGAAAATGAACTGCATTTTATGTCTTTCTGTAACTTATTTGAAGACTTGAGAGCTCCACTGTATGCAAACAGAGACTTAAATTTTTTAATTTGCCAATTTTAGTTCTAAAGCCTTTAACTCAAACATGTAGACTGTGCACCAACATGTACTGTTGCAATGAGGTTTTGGCATTTAGTTCCCATGACTTGCTGTATATGTATACTTTTATATGTTTGCATACACATGGACGTGCTCTTCAACTTCCTCTGCCAAAGGGGTGAACCCTCCAGTAGAGGGTTATGTGATCGCCCCTCTCCGTCTGTCCACTAGCAGGATAACTCCAAAATCACTGGATGACAAAACCAGGCGGGTCTTGCTTCTATGGTCAAGGAGGCACTGACCAACTCAAAATGCGCGTCTTATGACAACAACATTGCCTTAAGGGAGGTGGCACTTAGCACAAACAGAGCTGTAACTTTCTACTACAGGGCTTATAAGCTTAATTTTTGTGCACAGTTATGACTGTATGAGGAAGAACCTCTAGTGATTGCAGTGATTCAAAAACTTTGAAAAATGTTTGTTCTCGCTACTTCCACTCCCTCCCTCCATTCATTGTCTAGCTCGCTCGACCATCACTCTCCATTCTCATACTACTGCGCCTGTCAGCCTAACAGACTATTTTCTTTTTTATCCTGTTGTGTCCATGTTGGCTCCGATGGCAGGTGAAAAAAATCCAGCATGGGTGTTGCATTTTCTGGACGAGTTTTTAAAACACACTGCTGATGAAGAAAGTCAACAGAACACAGAGCAGACACATGGCAGAACAACACTGTGAAAAGTGTCAGAGGCTGATGGGATCTGTCAACAAGCGGGGGTTAAAATCGGTTCAACAGCCTGATGCTTCACCACTGTAAAAAATGAAGTGTAAAACAGCCGTCACTGTTTCATATGTTAGTGGACTAACTTGCATAATCTTCTTGGGTTTTTGGACAAGGGACAAGATCAAAGCCATCATGGAAAACCCCTCTCACAATCAACAACTATTTACTTTATATAGACACTGTGTCCCCACACACACCTGGAGGAGGTCTGACGCACACTGAGGGAACTCTTCTAGTTTGTTGTGCGATGTGGCATCACACTCACACTTGTATTGTTTGACTGTGTCATGTAAGCCCATATACAGAAGTAAGACAGTAAAACAGAAACTCATTCATTTATTCATTCGTTCATTCAGTCTTTCATTCATGCAGACAGAGGACAAGCTCTGAGGAAGGGGAGTGACTCACTTTTTCTCCACTTGAGGAACTCGCTCTAGCTGTCACTACCACGGTTACTCTCTGCTCTCGCAGGCCTGCTTTCTGGGGGTTTCTCCAAAGGCATTCTGGGAAATGCAGGAACATATAAGGCATGGCTGAAGTGGGAACGAGGCAGGTTGAGGGAAATACATTTCATCCCAAAATAACTTCTAAAATGATTTGAACATCACAGATGACTGATATTTAACAGCGCGAGAGAAAATGAGTGGATTTTTCCTTTGTCCTCTTCAGCTGCATCATCACCTCCACCACAATATGCCAGTCAGTTATTCGTGTTATTGTGCTGCTAGGCTGTTATTAAGAAAATTTGTATGACTGACATAAGATTCCTGTTGTTAGGCACGCTGAGTGATAACGAAGGAATTATACTTTAAATGTCATCAGTGAGCGACTTCCTTTTATCTTCTGACTTTAATAACAGAACACAGTGTCCTGCCTCCCTCATAAGGCAGGGCTAATATTAATCTGACAGTGGCTCGGCTTAAAATAGCTAAGTCTCTCTATTTGTCACTGCCTCTATTTATCATTATGCAGGGTTTTGTAAATAGAGCGCGTTCACTATATTCAGAGCGGGCTTCGGTTTCCATAAACACACCAGATCTGGTCCAGTGGAGGCTCTGCTCTCAGATGGTGCTGTGAGAGAGGTTGTGCATGTGTGTGTGTGTGTGTGTGTATATACGGGTCCAAAGGGGGCTTGAGCTATGGAAAATGTCCTGTTATAATTCAACCTTAATTTATCTAGGGATGCCTAGCTGCACACTAAAGCACGTGCTCACACACACACCTGTGAGCTAAATAATTTTTGTTTTGATTAATAATCAAACAAAATAAATAAATAAATATCAGCGATTTTGACAGGAGTGTATGAGAGAGGGAGACTAAAATTTTTGGTCTATATGAAATACAGTAAGACACTGCAGTAAGACACTATGTTAAATTTTATTATTATTTGATTTATTGTATAATCGCCCACTTGGTCGGCACCTATTGCACTCCTGACGGGCCAGGAAGGGGCCCCCCTCTCTCTGTGGTCCTTCACAAGATTTCTTCCCTTTTTCCCTAACCTTGGGTTTTTTGGGGAGTTTTTTCTTGCCCGTTATGAGGGTTAAGTCAGGGGGTGTCGTCCTGTTTTGTTTCTTGTAAACTGTGGGCCTGTAAAGCCCTTTGAGACTGTAAACAGTGATTTTGGGCTCTAAATAAACTTGAACTTGAACTTGACACTGCTTAAATTGAGCCTGTGATCTCATTTTTTTTTTCTTTGTCAAAATAGATTTTGCACAAAATTTATAACATGTAACCCTGTATTCATGTGTGAACAGATGTACGTGAAAATCAGATTTCTTACTTTGCTTATTTTGCAGCGTATCTGATGTGGTCTATCAACACAGCATCAATCACAAAGTGGTACAGAAAACAAAAGACACCATTCACAACTTTTACAAAAACTGTATTTGCAAAGAAAACGAAAAATTTGCAAAGTGAAGTCTATTTTTTTACTTTTTTTTCTTTTTACAATACCAGTGAAATTTACAAAAAACAAAGAGAAAATGCTGTGGTATGGTTGTTGGAAACGAATGTCTTGACAAAATCTGTCAATACTGCAACACATCAACAAAATCAGCAATTATACAAGAGGAAGAGTGTGATTCAAAACCATAACAGTCCATTCCAAGAAGAATTCATTTGTCTTTATATATTTGTTTTTTCACATATTTTCAGAGTAGGCTGGTCGGTCAGTAGTGGTCACGGTTCCTATCAGATTGTGAAACCAGCGGTTAGTCCTGTGGGTTTTCTCAAGAAGCAGGATGTCTCA
>OMKZ01043778.1:0-12441 GCA_900302535.1 Neoniphon sammara
GGAGGGGGGGGAGTGGGGGTGGCTGGGTATGAAATGCGTCAAAGGTTGCGAGCTGGATTCAAACGTCCAATGTCGCGTGTAAATAGTATGTGCAGAGCACCTTAGCTCACTGAGCCACTAGGACACCCCAGTAACACCCCAGTAAACACATTTTCACAGAGCTGACAGCGACACAATAGGCAGAGAGGGGGGACGAGCTTGAAGATGACTGAATATTGCTGCGAAATGATTTGATATCCTATAGAATTTCCATACATCAAGTCCCTGGTTGGATTGCTTGAATATAAGAGTATATGCATGCCTATACAGAGGTCTCGGCCATACATGGTGTGCGGATCCATCCAGCTGAATTCATTATCATCAGAAAGAGGGCACAGCCGGGCTGCAATGTGCATGCTCCATAATCTCAACAGAGAAAGAAAAGGCTTACCTCCACATTTCAGCTCTGCTCGACCCTGCCTTGTTTCATCCTGTTCCTCTCTGTCGACTCCCTCCCCTTCTCTCCCCATGACAGCATTTTTCTGCTATCTATCTCCACGGTGAGGCTTTTTCTCCTCCTCTTTCAGTCAGTCAGTCACCCCCCCCACCCTCGACTCTGTCTGCCGCTCTCTTCCTCTCTCCAAAAATAAAAAAAATAAAAAAAATTACTTCCTGATCTCTATGTCTAATAACCCCAGCTCTTCTGTTCTGTTAAGTCAAAAGAGGCAGGTTGATTTGTGCCGTCCTCCCTCTCTCTCTCTCTCTTTCTCTCTCTCTCTCTCTCTCGCGCTGATTCTATTCCATTCACATCACACTGAAAGCCAACCCCCTCTTTCTCCTCCTCTCACACACAGCAAACCCGCTCTCTCTCCTCCCCCTCCCCTCTCCTTGTCAGAGAGAGAGAGAGAGAGAGAGAGGTTGAGGCAGCAACGGACAGCAGTGAGCAGAATGAGGGCTCCCTGTGTGTCTTAAATTCAAAATGCTTTATTGGCAAGACTGTACATTAACAATGTGGCTGCATCAACTGCTAAAGAAAGACAATGCAAAAAAAAAAAAGAAAGAAAGAGAGAGAGAGATAAAGAAGATAAGTGAGCTGTTACATCAGTGTAGTCAATCCTCACAATTAGCCTTTTGGTGCTTTTGCTCCAATTCAGACTAATCCTTTTCCTAGACTAATGTCTGGATATAATGTAGCACTACCAGTGACACACACACACACACACACACACACACACACACACACACACACACACATGCATTTAGAGTTGCTTTAATTGTGCCAAAGCTGTTATTTTCAGTGCAGTTAACTCCAGGATGACAGCCCGAGGGGGGCAAAGGTGAAAATGGCAGGGTGTATGTGCACATGTGTGTTTGTGTGTGTGTTTGACAGTTTGTTTGGCTGCAGAGACCTTTGTGTACTCCCCAAACGCAGCCCGAGTGGGTGGAGACCATACCAAACAATCGACCTGCTCCAAAAACAATGCGAGTGCACTGCCATGCAGGGGGAGGCAGAGCATAACAGCGTATGCCTCGCCCTTTTCCTCTTGCACCTGAAGCCGAGATGACATACATGAACACTTGAGGTGTTTAAAAAGAGGAGAATAATGCTGCTTTAACTTATGCTGCACCGCACGGGCCCGGCACTCAGCACCATCCCCCCTAATTACTGTATGAAGTCTAGTGCTGCCCTTACCATATGGCCATGTTACCAGGTCAGCGGCTCTGGTCAAGCTCAGAGCAGAGCCGGGGGTTGGGGGGTGGGGATAAGAAGTCTGTGTGTGTTGGTAGCAAGTGCCTTGAACAGATAAGGAAAAAAAAACAGAGGGACAAAGATGATAGCATTTATATTTTCTAACGCGTACCTCAGCATGTGGTCGGCAAACAGTCAAGATCTTTTTGTTTAGTAAGGAATCTGTTGATTCCAATGGCGTTCAGGTTTCGGACTGTTGCAACTGATAGAAAAAAAAATTAAGCCAGTACTTACAATGTTAAATCTTACAATGCTGAGTGGGTATGATCTCTTTAATCTCATTCACATGAGCTAAAAAGGTCGGCATAAATGTGACATGTTGCTATCTGTTAGTTTTAGACATGCCTTAACTGCTTCGAATTCACATTTGTTTAGAATTTGTGACAAAATTGTAAAAATGTTTCAAAATTTGTCAGATTTTTAAAATGTGTGTAAAAAAAATGTTTTAAAAAATGGTGTCAAATTTGTGTCAAATTTGTAAAAATCTACTGGTGCCCTGCTGTGGTCTAACAGCATTAATCTATGTCAAAGAAACTACACCATAACTATCACCATTGTAATTCCTGAGATTTAAAACTACCTCCTGGATCTTTGTCTACTCTGGTAAATTATATCCTATTTGATACCTAATTAAAAAAAATGTGTGTATTTAATGTTTTCTGTTTACTGATGATTTTTTTACAGAGGTTTGAACTTTACAAATTATTAGTCCCATCAAAATTTATATTGAAATTGCAAAACAACAATCAGTGCTATAGTGACACCATGTGGGGATCTTCTACCAAGTCGATTCCAGTGTTTCATTTCTGTTGTGAAACCCTTTTGTTTTCATGAGATGATACATGCCAGTGAAACGCAGTTTTAAACAATGATGGAAGATCAGCCCTTGTCAGCCAATCTGCAATTTGACCCCAATTAGCCTGAGGGGAGCACTTTTATTAAAGGTCAAATATGAAATTTTTAACAGGCAATATCTGGCAAGCTGCATTTCATTCAGATTTTAGATCACGGTCACACTTTAAAATCTTAAATGCAGTGCTCCCATGATGGCAGTTCATCTATTTTAAATGAATCAGTCTGTTACCATTGCTTGCCAAACTGCACATGGATTGTGAAGCAGATGTTGCATAATAAATTGATCTAAATTTTTTGAAAACTTTCAATCATATTATGCTTCTGAGAGCTAAAATCAAGGTTCGTTCTTAAAACCAAAGCCAAGTTAATACAGGCCAATACAGGTAGAGTGTTTTTTGTTTTCTTTTTAAGATCTTAATTTTCCTTAAATTTCCTTAAGATTACATCACTGTTTCTTTGCATTTTAAGTAACAATACCTAGTTTTCAAGAATGTGGGCCAATCTGTTCCATGGTACAACTTAACAGTGCACATACAATTGCACTCTTTCTCCATCCTTTTGACAAAAACATAAAAAAAACATGATAGGATGAAAATAATCTGTTTTGGCCTAATCAAGTTTATGAATGCAAGTGGCAGGAAGTGCAGTGAAGATCAGACAACATCTGGATGCAGCATTTACAGCCTGCTTCAGCTCTATTGTACCTGTAACATGAAATTTTCTGGCTGAACCTGCCTGATGCAGAGGGGAACACTGGAGGCAGCCGGTCCTAGTCCCATCCAAACAGACCCGTGGCTTCTGGGAACAGTGTGGTGTATCTCTTGTCAACCTCTGAGCATCTGGAGAGTAGGCGGCAGATTTGCCAACCAACAGACTTGGATCTATTTGGACAGTGGATTACCAGGAGCCGCTATCAGACTTTGCAGAAAGGTTATGTGCATACCACTGGGAACAAGCATGAGCCATCCATTTACTATAGAGGCTGGTGACCGAAACCTGTGAATTTGGCAGAGAGCTAGAGTAGGTGAGGGGCGTTATGAAGCAAAAGGTTTCTCAGGAGGAGAAACGCAAGAGACAGAGCCTTTCAATCTCAGAAAATATCAGCCACAAGCTAGATATCAAGATGAGGGCTCTGTAGAAGCTGTCAGGAAGACTGCCCAAATGAGAAATGTGCAGAGAGTCATATAAATGTGAAATTTCTGTTTTCAACCTGAGGAATTGGTGTCTCTTTCCAATATGACAGCTGTGGAAAGAAAATGCGTGCAATGTTTTGTTGGTAGAAGCTACACCAGAAGTGCAGCACACCCAGATCTCAGGGCTGACAGGGCAGACAGTGCAAACATGCGGTGAAGAAGTCCACCATCAGATACGAGCAACAGGGCAGCTTGTAGTACCAGTCTTTAAATTCACCATGAGTGGGTCATCGGCTTGCATGGTGATCTGAGAGCCTTCTTATCTGCTGCATGCTGACTGATGGAGGGGGAGCCTCACGAAACCTGGGAGCAGTTCTGTTTATACAGCCTGATTCAAGTGGAATGATTCAAGAATGACTCTCCTTCTAATCTTTGGAAAGGGAGATCAGATTAGGTGACTAAGCGTGCGAGACTCCTTCACACATCACACATCCTGTCCTTTGCTGCTTGTTTGTATTGAAGTGGGTGACTATTTTTGCTCCAAAAACCTCCAAAATTGATTTTCCCACCTTGGAAAAGCTATCAGGGAGATGTTTTAGTGTGGATTAGGGTGTAATGCACGCCAGAACTACAGTATGTGAAGTGCAGTGCTGTACGCCCATTTCAACTAAATGTGAACTCAACTGTCTTAACTCATTCCACTGTAATGTGATAATTATTGTATAATCTACCCATAGACTTGGATAACCACAAAGGTACACATTTCACACTTGGGACACCCATTTGGAATTTACACATTGCTACAACAACAGTAACAGAGTTTCACTTTTCAGCCCATGGGAGGCACTATTACTACTAAATGGTTACTTAAACAGGGAGGATTAGTCATGTTTCAATGTGTCTGTTTCAAACTTTGTGAAAAAGAGCCTAACCTCCCAAATGGGAGTAAGATTAAATTTGCCTATTGCATGATTTTAATTCTATAAAATCAATTAAATTTCTTCATTAAAGTTTTAGTACAATGAAATTTGAATTCCTGTGAGACTCTCTCCATACAGCTTCAAGATACAGATGTCTCACAAATAATGGAAATTTAAACTGTTACTGATTGGCCCAAGGGCTTTTCTTGAGAGGGTGTGTACTGAAGGCTTGTCGACTGTCTGCTGAACTCCAGGGAATTTACCAGTCAGGTTATTATGCACACATTAAAACTGGATGAGTTTTTGACTTTTGAGTTTTTATGGAGATATGATGTTAAAATGTGATATTTTATGATAAATTGTCACAGGATTGCCTCTCCTTAATTTTGACAACTCAAAATGGCAGAAAATATGAAAATTTTCACTGAGCACTTCAGCAGAATGAGTTGAAAATTTGGTGAAATCCCTCTTTAATCATAATGAAAAAATGGGCATTTAGGGATGGAAAGGTCAGTTCACTGATCAGCCAGTGAAATACGATAATCCGTCGTTCAACAGCAGAGGAAATCCACAGTAAGGAACATGTGGGAACAGTTTCAGTATTAATGCTGAAATCTCTCTGCATCATCTATATTTGAAGGATTATTCCTGCTGCTTTTCCTTTGATATTCAGATGCTTCTTTGGCCTTAACATAAGAACCAGTTGACATGAAAACACAGTATGTTACTCTGATAATCTCCTCACAGCAGGAAAACGTAAATAACACTTAAGACAAAAGCTAACTGAGTGAAGTCACAGGTGCAGCCAAGTTTCATAATCCATGGTCAAACTACCTCAGATGAACTCAAATCAACGCTTTGCTTATGAGGAGTTCAAATTTTGCCTAAAATTTCATGTTAGCCCTGGTGACATGCATTCATATAACTCTTACTAGTGGCTAAATGAATGTTAACCTGGTTCCTCTATTATGTTTGAATATGATCTGGAGGGGAAGGGAAAAACATGCCTTTTCGCATTTAAAAAACGACGCCTTTCAGTTTTTAGCTTTTTTTATCAATTAAACAAGGTTTTTATATCAAACATCCAAATCATACTTTAAATGTACTGTATTTCACTTAGATATATCAAATCCAGGGAATTTCAACTGGGTAAATTTGGGCTTGAACATCCTATGAGACATGTAAACATGAAACAAACTGAAAGAAAAGACATCACTTCTTTTCACACATTTTCTTGACAACAACCATAAAGTCAGTAAAGTTTCATTAAATCAATATTGTGCCACCTGTTAGTTTACATTCAAGTAAAAAAATGAAAAGACAACTGTACACATAATTTACATTCTTCTAACAGTTCAACATGGCTTGTTTCTTTTCTAATCATATTTTTTTTTTTTTACAAAACATTTTTCAGTATGTACAATTATTACAGGTAACAAATAGTGTGAAATTGATTTGTCTCATTGTGCACTGTGGACAGATGATCATGACTCATGAGTAATATTCACTAGTATGATCACATGTAAGGAGCAAGGAATATTACCAACTAAATGACAGTGTGGAATACAAAAGCAAAAGACTAATACTGTAAATTATAATGGTGACATGGCAATGTTGGCTGTCACTCTTTTCTTGAACAGATACTAAACAGACTGATGAGACCAGTGAAAGACAAGTTGAAAGATGAATACAAACCTGGACACTTTTTTATTGTTCATAGTACAAACTGATAAGTATGCTTGGAGTGTTGCGTAGATATTGGGAGTCCCAGTATGTAATGAGTGCTGCAGGTCTCACAGTGACTGATTTGCCTCTTTTGTCATTTTATTTGCACTGATAAATAGTTCCCCTTTCCAAAACTAATATTCTCCATCAACTCAGGTTTAGTTGACATCTGATATATAAGGAAAAAAAAGTTTCTGCAAGGTCTACCCAAAGAACTCTTAAAAAAGGTTTCTTTCATACAAAGATGGATTTTATTCCAGAAGTTATACAAAAAAATATTTTTGATGATATCCTTGAACCTGTACTTCCTTACTGTGTGCCAGGCACAAAATATTTTTTTGCATTGCCATGGCCTATCACACGCGTGGATTTTTATCTCCATTCTTTATGACTTTTGCCTATCTTCATTTTGGGGGTGGGGGCTTTGTGGAAATTAAATCATGTACTTGACACTTCGACAGATGAAGCAATGCACTGCAGAATTCAAATTACTGTCTGCAGAACGTGCTCTCTCATCTTCATGAGGTGGCCGGTGTATTAGTGTCCTTAGGCTGTAATTTCCTATTTTAGTCGACACCTCACCCAAGTTGTTGTTTCATTAAGGTTACAAAAACATTTTTGTACACTGATAAGCTCTGAGGAGATGAAGACTTTGTCATGTGGCCTTTTACTTTTTGTTGCCTTTTATTTGTCAAAAAACCGTCACACTGTTAACCAGTGGGTCTTATATTTACAATAAACGCATACGCATCTTGAATGTCAACTTCCGTTCACTGTTTATACCTTAAACAAGAGTTTGGGGTTCAAAAGGTTTCTGTATAGAGGCTCCACAACCCCCATCAAAAAAAAAAAAAAAAAAACTTTTTCTGATAAGTTCAGTTAGGTCTGCCATCAGAGGTTAGGGGAGGTGGGGGAGACTCTACCACTTGCCCCTCTTGCTCCAGTCCTTGGGGGTAAAGTGAAGGCATTTTGGATCTATGCGCAAGTGTCTCTTCTGCATTGCTCTTTCATGACCCTCCACAATGTCCTCTGAAAGAGTCAGAATATACTGACCCTGGATGAAAGAGAAGACAGTTCAAATTTTTATTAGAATATCAACTCACATTCTTTGAAGCTTTTGTTGGTTAGGGCTGAATATTTAAGGTGATAAATACATGGCAATCAAGTTTCATCAAGTTATGCAATCACAAGAAAAGGGGTCCAGTGACCAACACTTTGTAGTGTGTCAAGTGCCAATTCCAATTCAATACTTTTCTTGGCCAAGTTGATTATCTTCATTCATATGAATCTCAAAGTTTTGTAATGAGCCTTAACATTTATCTGACATGACACTACCAGTTAACACAACATTAGCAGGCAGGCAACACTAGCTGCCTGCAATGGATTGTAAACAGCTACTCCTTTGGTGAATGAGTTTTTGTGTCAATTTCTGTAATTTTATCCACTTTCACACTGCCAACAACTAAAATTTCAGTTAAACTGACAAACAGCCTCCTTTGCCTACCATAACTGATATTTAACTACTAACAGCAATATTTGATCTTTTTGCCCACGTATCATCACCTGAAAAACGGGCTGAAATTTAATGCAAGAATAACAAAACAAGAAAATGAAAATTAAGGCACGTGGTCTTGGTCTCTCACCTTGTAATAGTTGATGAGATTGAGGTACTGAAGCGTTGAAATGACGTCTTCTTTCTTTACGCTGGTGATCTCACTGATCTCACTGGAGGTACAAAAGAAAACATCAAATGAATAAATAAGTTTAAAAAATGAACCGATGACTGCCCAAATAGCTGTTGATCTACATTGGAAGAGCTAAAATAAAAAGCCCCTGGATACATACTTGATGGTGATCTGGGGCCTCTCCCCGTTGTCAGGCTTCAGGTCCATGAGAATTTCCAAGATGGTTTGGGACCAGTAGGAGCGATAGGACAAAAGACCGAGATCAGACAGCGGCTTCTCGGGAGTGCCTGTCTTCCCTTCGACCTTTGATAGCTCATAACCTGACAAATGCAGTACACAAACAGTAAACAGATAAAACAGGAAATGTTCCAAAGCATGTAGACATTTATTGAACACTGTATTGCCATTGTTCTCAAAACTGTTCACTTACTGAACTCAATAAGCAGTTTGCCATATCCTCTGCGCTGGTATGGAGGCAGGGTGAGGATGCAGGCCACGTTATAATCTTCTGTCGACTCTTTCTCCTGCACACAAGTTCATTTTTTTGTTGAGAAGCCAGTGGAAACAAGCAGATCAATAAGTTAGCTTGGTAAATTGGAGTGCATACACACTTAAAGTGCTTCAAAATGCTTGGAGGAATTTGTGTACCTTGGAGAAGTAGCCCACTATGTGGAAGCCCTTGGAGTCGTACTCTGTCATGACGTAGAAGAGGAACGGGTCTGTGTCGTAATATAACGTTTTGTGGTCCAGGAAGCACTTGGCCAGTAAACAGAGATTCTGGGAGTAAGTCTGGAAAAAATAAAATGCAAAACTTAGTGCAATGACAAACACAAAACAAAATAAATAAATAACATGTACACATAATAAAATGTTAGGAGAGGATGAATAATATATTATAAATCACTAACTTTGTTTTTCCTGCCGTCAATCTCAAAGAATGAGATGGTGCCTTTGCGGTAGATCTCATTGCCTGGCGGATGCCGAAGATTACATTTTGTCTGTCAGGAATGACAAAGATGAGAGAATGAGAGCAGTTTGCAGTAATATATGCAACAGCAGAGAGAAAAAAAGGCTGAAGTTGGCTACAGATTGATAATGTTTTGAAGAGAATCTCACCAGATGCCTCTGCAGACACTTGAGGCTTTTGAGGTACTTGAGGCAGAATTCACAGAGGTAGAGGATGGGTAACGTGGTGAGCTCCTGTGGGTACGGCGAGAAGTACCAGGGCTTCAGTCTGTGACGGCCCAGTTCTATACAGTCTATGTTTTTCATCCGGGTCACGATGTCGTCATGGCTACGGTCAGACACCAGACTGCCCGTCATGCGTGGAGCGGACGGGATGCCATCCGAACTGTCCTGGGAATCCTGGTGGTGAACAGAGGTGACGTTGAGCATCAGTGTCATTTATTCTTGTTTTAATGCCTCTTATTGTAGAAATTTTGAGGTATTTAAAATTATGTAAATCAGAACTAAAAGGCTGCTTGTACAAATGGAGGAAAGTGTTTTGTTATTTTAGCAAATTTAGAAAATATGTCTTCTAACAAGTAGTTTGTCAAAACACATTGGCCAGATTAAACCAATTTCTCTACCAAAAGAAGACTAAGCTTGGGTCTGAGGTGAGCAGCTCCTCTGTTTTACTGGACCCACAATATTACAACACAGCAATTACAACGCAATGGGCAACAAGAGGAAATAAAACACACTTCTTGTGGTGGCAGAAACACACTGGCACTTCGAGGGTTGTTATACTGCAAAACCTTTATCATCTAGCAGAAAAAGACAAAAAGACAAGCAAACCAATCTTTTCAAAGAAGTTCACACTGAAAACGAAGCACAAGGTACATCTAAAAATGAACTCAGCCTAAAGTGGGATGACTGAGTTCATATTTTTATTCTGGGTTCTTTGTCATCTACTATTTTTATAATTAAACAGTCAGGGAAAAACAACTAAAAGCCTGTACAAAAATATACACATTCCAGGGTAATGTTGAATAATGAAAATGTATAAAAGTCAACAGTCAGCCTTCTGTTGGTCTCAATGTCACAATCTGAAACACAAAAACACAAATTCAACCAATACTGAGATTAACTGTTTTCCATGTTCAGTGGTTACAAGAGGCATTTCAGCTGCTTAATGTCCCAGCATAATGATTTAGGATTATGAGGTCATTAATTAACTAGTAAATAAACAAACTAATAAAATGATAAATGCAATAGTAGCAAATATATCTATGTCAACATATGCACCTAAGTCACTGTTGGTATTAATCTGAAATCCACATCTTAAAGCATTAAGGAGTGATGTTATTTTCAGAGGCTGAGTGCTGATGTGAAGGTGAGGGAGCTGAAAAATGAATGAATGGATAAAGGTGAAACGTTACCTTTCATATCATATTCTTCCTGTGCAGAGTTAAATATTTTAAACCAGGAAACAATCAAATATCAGATCACACAATATTCTTGTAAGAGAAATTTTGAATTGCTGATATTAAGATTAGTAATTTTACTTTTTTTTTCAGTCATGTAATTCTGCAAAGTTACCTTTTGTAACACTTCAATTCTGTCCAAATCAAAGCAACTATTTCTGATTATTTTGGCTTCCAATGTTCATATATTGCTGATGCAGACACTAAAGAGAAGTGGCCCTTCGGGTTAACTGCCTTTGCTATTACTGAGCACTGACTCATGTTTTTGTCAGACAATGAATTTGAGATTCTCAGAACGCAGGAATTAAATATGTTAAGTAAAATCAATCATCTGCCTGTAGCATAAATCCTGAAAAAATCCTGATACTGATTTAAATTAAATGAAAAGATAGCAGTGACTGACATTTAATGAGTACAATTACATTATATCTACAAATGATGAAAAATGAAGAAACCAAAACATAGTGATCTTTAGTTGGGGAGAAAAGGACAACAATAAGCTGTCTGTGATGCTAAAACATCCTCCAGCTGCGTACCTCATCTGTGCCCCCACAGTTAGCCTTCCTCTTCCTCCCTGGCTGAGAGGGCATGAGTCGCCGGGCGGTGCCATTCTGTAATTTTGAGAGAACAGAGGTTACATACTGGCGAATAACTGAAGACTTCATCTCGAACATTCAAATAAACCTTCAAGTTTTTCCTTACCGTCGTGAGAGAGGAGAGCTGTTCGTGGTCGTCGCGGGACTTGGGGTTAAAGGTGCTGCTCTCCCTCACAGCAGGGTAGACGGGCGCCTGGGAGGCTTCAGCTGAACCTGGCAGTGAAGGCACCGAGGTAACTGGGGACGCCTGAGCTGCCAGGGAGACGGACTCTGCTTTCCTCTTCTGCATCAGAGAAATGTTGTTAGAGTTTCAGCAAAAAGAGAAACACAAACAAGAACAAGAATTTTCCTCTGTAAAAATTTGTTTACACATAAGATTTTTACATTCCAGACACACCAGAGGTATGTGCTCGAATTTGCTAAACACAAAAGCTTGGTATTGTTTTTATTTCAGTGAGAAGCGCCATCTCGGTAACTGGCTGCATTACCTGCAGTTTGTGCACTGATATCAGTTAAGACTGTGTCTGTTTAGTAGCCACAGCTTTTCAAATTAAGCAGTCTTTACCAATTCCTGGTTGTCTCCAGGTAAAACTAGTCCAGTGTGTAAAGAGCTTTAGTCATGGCTCTCTAGAATGGGTAAATTCAAGTTGTACCGGTGTGGGGAGGGTTTTGCCTCTGGAAGGAGCTGTGGCAGATTGTAGGTTGAGATCTAGACTCTTCCTCTGAATTGAACAGAAAGGAAGAAAAGGAAGGGGGTTAACTGACATCCATTTGTTAACCCTCAAAGTCACTGAGCTTTCCTGGTAGTCAATGTACACACAATTTCACTTAAGTGGCTCGAGTAATGATCAACACCCAATTGGAAAAAACAAAAAAACAAGCAACAACCAAAAACAGTTTCTGCAGCATTCACTGGCAGCGAATATTATATTTGATGGAATATGAACAGAGATTGAAGATGGAAGGAAACCGAGGCTTTCGATCTTTCTCAAACCTGGAGGTTTCTCTGTGAAACAGTCTGCTTGAATTAACATCCAAGGTGTGCCAAAGCTAAGTGGCCAAACACATCACATAGATTGTTGACTGATTTTGAGGAACTAATTACTTGAGCAGCATGTACGGTGTTGCAGCCCATTAGCAGTAAGGCTGCTGATGTCTTTAGGATTTCCTGCCCAGCAAACTGGCCACCACTGCCAACAGCCAACCTGTCTTGGCTGCTGAGGTCTTAAAAAAACAAAAAACAAACAAACAAAAAAAACCTAATTGGTCTACTACTGATAAGGTTGTCAAGCTGCTTATGGTCATTACCTACATTGTAACATCGTAACCAAGATTATTCAATTAACAATATTCATAGAAAATGATATTAACA
>OMKZ01043779.1:0-12781 GCA_900302535.1 Neoniphon sammara
GCGCAGAGTTGCCTTCAGTAAGTCATCCCCTCATCCTTTACTGCAGGGGAAAAAGCTGCTTGATGGAGCACCCACACTTGAACCCCCACCCTTTCCTCTCTCCCACTTTCTCCTCTCTCACTCACCCATCCTTCTACCTTTGCTCTCTGTCATTTTTTTCTTTCTCTCTCTCTGTTAACCCCCCACCCCCACCCCCATGGGAGTCAGATGTCTTGCAAAATTGATGTTGATATTTTTTAGATACCTCAGACTCAAGGTGCAATGTATGGGTAGCAGAATGTATAGGATGTGCTGCTTGTATGCATTGCATCAAGGAGGAAATGAAGGGCTTTGCTTTGATATCATCTGTGATGACAATATTTTGGATTGCTCTCATAATCTGTAGAATGAGCAGGGATTAACACATGAGTGATGTGGGTGTTGTGGAAGATATGGGGGCCTTATGTATCAAGCTGACATACAACAAGCTGTGGTTCAACTTGTGCAGCAGTGGTCAGTGCTTAAGACTCAGCAGTTTTTAGAAGTGCCTACTTATTCACAGTGGCTATTTACTGCTTAATGATAGGAATTGGGGAAAGGCTCTATTTTTTTCCGATTTATTTATTTATTTTTTTTAAAGTTAAAGAGCAACCACCCCATATTCGGCTAATAAATACATCTCAGGACAGCCAGCGCTGTGTCATTGTATCACCAGGCAGTGTACAGGAAATAATGGAAAAACACAGCTCGCCATTTTCTTACACAAGTTTGAAGGAGTGAACGGAAAAATCCTGTTCGGTCAGTGGAAATAGCCCCTGAGAGGAAATAACTTGACCATGCTAATGCTGGGTCCAGAGACGAGTGCACTACGACCATTAAAGTGCCAGGAGAGAGATACAATCAATGAACCCACGCACTCGGAGCACAAAAGAACAGGGCAGGATAAAGCATTGCGCTGCAGAGGAGTTACCTGAACGCCCATACTCACAGAGAGGTGCTGCTCCATAGAAATACAAGGACACAGATAGTCCTGTTTGCAGAGGTTGGCAGCCATCTTTGGTCGTAAGGGATTGTGTCCGTTCTAGGCAGAGTGACTCTATACTGCCTACACAGCAAGCTTCTCCTAAAATAGCCAGCTGCCCCAGCCTGCTTGTGGGGTTACTCAGTTCAATCAGTGGCCTTAGTTAATTAGCTGCTTGTAATGATTACAGCTAGGAGGAGGAGAGAGGAGTAGAAAAAAACAGAGTGGTAGTGGGCCTGCTGCTCTTTATAAAGGCACAGGAGGAGGACAAGCTTGTGAAATTCATGTTGGTGCAAAACTGGAATTTCATGGACAGTAGCTGACAAATAAATAGTGAAGGTACAGGTGTGAAGTGGCCAGGCAGCAAAAACTCAACTTTTATCAGTTCATTTGTGTGTCCTCCTTGCTTTAAATGATAAATAGCAATTCTGTTGTATAAAGGATAAATAATGAATGACAGAAAGTGGTGATAAATGATAAATAAATACATAAATAAATGTCTTTTTTGTCAAGTTGCCACTGTTTTAATCAAATTCCTCTTGGATTTATCAAGTCATTTAAAAGTTTATCATTAAGTTTTTCATTTCACATCTGCTCTCAACAAATTGCACCATTTATCACTCTCTTTTATAATTCATGTGCATTTTCATCACTCTTGTTTTTAATTCACAAGCCTTTTCATCATATCTCTTTGCATTATTTAATTTCTGTGATTTTCAGCCCTCATAGTTTTAAAAAGTGAATTCATGATTTAGGAGGCCATGCCAAACAGTAAGACTTAGCTCTGTGTTTACGTCATAAATGATTAATGAATTACTCACACATATAGGAACCTGTCCTTAACTAGTTGTTTGCTTATAGTGTGTATAAACATTTATAATTGTTTAGCTATTATTGCATATATCTTGTGTACATATCTGTAGGTATTATGACACACTGTAGGGACATGTTAGTTCATGCAAGTGAATTATTACATGTTTGTACATGCTCTCATCAATACCTGTTAATGTTTAATAGGCAGTGGGAATAGAAGACCAATGTAATGTATGCTCTGTATATGCATTAATAATGCTAAGCTTAATAATGCTTAAATTACACAGAGAGACAAGGTTATTGGGTAATATGTTAAAGCCTGTATAACAATACATTTGCTATTGTGGAATTAGCATGAGTATATAGCTTACAGTATGTACATATCTGTTTGACATCCTGTAGAAACATGTACTTGGTACAAATATTTGTCTGCGATTGTACTCCAAATTCTCCAAATTTGCCTCAAGAATCAAGCCTGCTATGATTTGTTTTTTAATGGGCTAATTAACATTTTTGGGAAAAAAAATCCCCCTAAGGATTATGATTTTTTCCATCTTTTGCCTGTCATCATCAAATATTGTACATTGCCTGAGGGTCTCCAGGTACACCAACGCAATGTAATCAGCCCAGGCTTTAAGCAATAAGTTGTTTGCTGTATCACAAAACATGGCATGTATGTTAGTGTCCCAAACAGAGCAACAGAAGTATTTTGAAATTGCCCCATTGGGGGTGTCACATATGACAAAAAATGTGTATCTTGTAATTGTGTGTAGATGCTTCAGACCCAAGTACTAGTAAAAATAATTGTACCTGTGCTTAATACAGTGGGTGTGGCTTATGCCACTTTAGCTTATGTCAGTTTGTGATTGGATGATCACAAACCCACAGAGCTAATCATTTATCCTAGTGGGAACATTTCTCCAGGATTTCATGCCAGCCCATCAATGTCAGGCCAAGTAGTGATGATAAATACCAAATCTCTGATGACATTTATATCTCAGCTGTTAAATACAGTGGAAGGTTTATATAACATTTTAAATGTTCATTTGGCTAAAATGATTTTTAAGCTAAAAACGGGTTTATAGCAGATAAAAGTTAGGAGATTTTTTTCTCTGCTATGATAATTTATTTTTACACTGCATATGTTGATGTAACACAAACAAACTGAAGATCTCGTGTTCAGAGTGATGTTTCACTTAAAGCATTTGAAAGGTTTAATTAAATATGTTTTGTTAAAACCTTATCCCTCATTGCACATGGCAAGTGATTTATAAGCATCAATTAAATAAAGCATAGATAGTGCATACTTTACATTATGTCCCGTGATCAAGTGAAATTTAGCTCTTCCCTTTGACAACAGCCTGAGGACCAAACAGTCAACTCTTCTTATATAGGTAAAATATTATCAGGTCACCTTAATCAGACCAACTTTGTCTAAACAAATTGCAATTATCTCAACAAATACTGCCTCTCACTTTCCAACTTTGAAGTGGATGTGTGTTCTAAGGTCAATTCAGGTTTGTGGTAATTCAAGGTGCTTTACAGAGGGCACAAAAGGAAGATTATAACAACAAGCAAAATAAAAAAAGCAATAACAACAAGACCAAATAAAAACAAAAATAGCAAAATATTCATACAATGTATTTGCAAGCATAAAAGTTTTCAGCTTTGATTTGAAGGAAGTGAAAGCAGGGGCCCTTCGTCTCCAGGCAGTTTGTTCCAGCTGTTTGAGGCACAGCAGCTAAATGCTGCTTCACCTTGTTTCGTCCTTATCCTGGGACTGCTAGCAGGCAAGTTACATATGACCTGAGAAATGTGGGGGGTTTATATTGCAATTAAAGATCAGAGATGTTTTCTGGTCCTAGGCAAGTGAGTATTTTATAGGTGAGCAGCAGTATTTTAAACTCAATTCAAAACAAGACTGGAAGGGATAGGCTGCAGCTGTCTAATAGTTTCTTTGGGAAGACGTGATAGTAGACCATTGCAGTAGTGTAATCGGCTAGAGACAAAAGCATTGATATATTTTTCTAAGTCAGGTTTAGACAAGAATCCTTTTTTTTTTTTGGCATTTCTGCTTTATTCAACAGCGACAGTGGAGATAGACAGGAAAGAGTAGGAAATTGTTGAAGTTGAGAAGCTGCTGAAAAGTGACTTTTTCAGTAATTTTGCTAATGAAGGGTAGATTTGAGATAGGTCTGTTAGAGATTGTAGACGGATCTAAGCTGCAGTTTTGAGCTGATTTTTGAGAACTGTTATTTATCTGCAGCAGGTCAACATCCAGTGAGTTTGAGAAACTGTTAAAAAAGCAGAATGTGAAAGCAGCAGGTAGTTGGCTGCACTGTTTCCTTAAGCATTTTATGGTCAGCCTCATTGAACTGATACATTTTTTCTACAGGACACGGTACTGGTGTTGCATTGGTGGCTAACATGGCGGTACCGATGGATGGTCTAATATTTTGAGTTTTGTCCTTGAAAAATGAAGCAAACATGTTGCAGCGTTCAGTGGAGAGGAACTCACAGGCTGTTTGTGCCTGTCCACGGTACCAATTGTTTATATTTCTGCTGATGATGTTGGAGAAGGAGGGCTGCCTGGTACGTTTCAGCTCTACATTGTAGATGTGAAGTCTTTCTTTGTAGATGTCAATTTAGATTTTTGTATTTGTTTGCAGCTGATGACCCTTTTCAATCCCTCTCCAAATTTAGCTTATCTTTTAAAAACCTTTCGTTCTAAATATCTAATGTCTGGGCTGAGAGAACGTTTGTTTTCTCAGCTCAGCTAATGCTATAGGTACAAATGGACTAATTAAGTATTTAGTGGCAAGGCAACTAATCTTCCTTTATGCTGATAATATTTGTGACATTTTGCAGTTTAGTCCCAGTGAAGACAGCTAAATACATACAATTAGACAAGGCAAAAAGGTGAAGTCAAATACAAATTCAGATTTGGCTCATTTAAATTTAGTTTTGATGGTAGCACGGAATGAATTAATGGCGTGGTAGTGTGCATTTTCCTGTTTGCTTTTTAGGCCTGTTTGCACTGTACTTGTAAATACTCCAAAGCAAATTTTTAATTTCCATACCAAACATAACAGATGTAACTTTCCATTGGTTCAGTGCTTAGTACTGCTGCCTGGCAGTAAGAAGGTCCTGGGTTTGAATCTCCTTTTCATGTGGGGTTTTTATGTTTATCCTGGAGAGTCAGTTTTCCTCCCACAGTGCACAGACCTGCAGGTGAACCGGAGACCCTACGTTGCCCACAGGGCACTTAGCGTGAGTGTGCTTGTCTATCTGTGTGTTCAGTAGATAAACATTTTGAGGGTATGACGAATAGCTTGATCATTCCAAACAGTCTTCTTCTTACAGTCCTGCATGGAAACAGTGTAGACTCAAGCAAACTGTATTTATCACACTATAGACTCCTTTTCTTGTGACTAGTGAGTCAAATTCTTCCTACATGGCTTCACCTTGTAAAACCCTCCCAGAGGTGTGGTTCAATACTTAAGGTGGTTTGCACTATTTTGACCACTGTTGATCTTGCCTGTGGTGGTCGGTTTTCTTTACAGCTTGGTGAGTGACTGTCATATTACCATTACTACCAGCATTTTGGAGATAGTAAGGACTGCATCTGTCTTTTTAATATCTGTGTCATGTTTGGATGACAACCATATCTACCTGTTCAGGACTATTTTGATTTTTGTTTCACTCTCTCTCTCTCTCTCTCTCTCTCTCCCTCCCTCTCTCTCTTTTTCCCTCCAATTTTTCCAGTTTTTGCTGTTATGCCTCTTTTTTAAGATGTGTTTTCCTTGCTGGATACTGCTACTCTTATAGCCCTAAAGAAGCATATGCACATCTATATTATTTAGCAGGTGCTGGGCAGCAAGGATGAATTCAGAAATATGTGGATGTTCTCTTCTTTATAGTATTATTTTAACCATTGTGTATCTCTCTCTCTCTCTCTTTTTATCCATTACTTTCTATCCATTTACTTTATTTTTTACTACATAATTTTTACTACATAAAAAGATTACTACATAATCTTGAATTGACTGCTTTCCTCTCTCTTTGCAGGGACTTTGCACCATGAGCTAAGGAATCTTCTCTTCTCCAACCACCCTTAATCATTGGCCGCACAACTGAAAGGTAAGATATATAAACAGTTGGTCTGATAGCCGTGGCTATGACTGATAGCAATCTGGTGTTTGGTGTAGAGGCAGGCTCATAGGGAACCCTCACTCTGTGTGTGTGTGTGTGTGTGTGTGTGTGTGTGAGTGTGTGAGAGAGAGAGAGAGAAAGGGAGAGAGAGAGAGATGTATCACCCTATTCTGCTGCAGAGGTGACACTGGATGCTTGCCCAGTTTCTTTATGCGCCATTTGTTTAACCTCGGTGGTAGAGGGGCTGCAACTTGTAGTATTTGCCATGCACACACACACACACACACACACACACTTGCACACCACTACTATCATGACTATTAAATAAGAGCCCTCTTTTTCTCTCTTGGCATCCCAGTCAGACACTACACTGGCGAAGCAACAGTTCTCCTTTCTGAATTCTTCTGTCTTCACTGAGAATCCCACCAGGCAGACTAGAAAGCTGCTTCTGTTTTTGGCTGAGCGTCAATGAAAGCATCTCAAATTCAGACCGGTATCTTTATTTATTTTTTCTGCCACAGGCTTAATTGATTTAGAGAAAACAGTGGAGCGTTTAAAGTCTTAGTAAAGTAGCAGTGTAAGATCCAGACAAATCTTTGCATTAGTAATAAAACAAAAGAAAAAAAATTCAGCTGTTGCTCCCATTTTTAATTTCACAGCTGTACATATATGTGAGATGAATTGGCCGCTCCCATGTGAGTCCACTTTATCAGACAAAGGTTTCTCAAGGTTGGAACAGCACATGCAGAAATTTCCCTCCTTTTTTTAATATCTTGTCCTATTTCTTAGGGTTCATCTGCAAAAAAAATATATCCTTTGTCGTTTTCATTTTTATAAAACATGTTTTTTTCCCCAGATAATATTAAAAAAAAGCACATTATAAGGCTAATGCATTAGGCAATATTGTGACATTTTTTTAGCTTCAGACAGTATGTAACAGTCATTTTTTTTTAGTCTTTTATTTATATATTTTTAGGAATGGCATTTATCTGTTTCTGCAAATTAACTCTTCTTATGTTAATAGAGAAAAGATGCAGAAATTGTTTTCCTGTTTCGCCTATTCTCACAGGTCTGTAAGTTTAGGATAGTCCATATGGCAGTGAAGCGTTACCTCCAAACTTCTAAAGCAGAGCCTTATTCGCCGGGACGTCCAACTTCTGAACAGTCTGGATGGTCATGTGGAACAAAAGAGGAGCTTATGAACTTATGGGGCTTATGATTTCTTTGTTGCGTGCTCCTAAAATATTGTAAGTGCAAATTAGATTATGCAGAACATAATTATTGCATTCACAAGAGGTTTGGATGAAGGAGTTTCCGCCATATAGGAACAAAGCAGCCAACTGTGTCTCGTTTTCACAACACATGGTCCTCCAGTAACTTTTTAATGGACTGATCCAGTTGTACACAGCGGAGCAGCCACCGGGGCTTTGCAGCAGCACAATGGCCTTTGATGTAGAAAACTGGACTAGATACAGTCCCCGCCTTCGCTCCTCTACCTCCCCTTTGGCCATTCATCTCTCCTTCCATCTGCCCTTCCCTCTGCACTCATCTCTCCCTCCATTCATTTCTTCCTTCAAACTCTCTGATCTCCCATTCATTAATCTCTCCTCTCAACCATCTTTCCATCCATCTCTGCCTGCAACCCACGTTCATAGCTTGCATTTCCTCTCCGAACCTGAAACGTATCACCGCCTCCCCCTTCCATTTATCCCTCCCTCCTCCTATCTTCTCCTCCTTTCTGCCAGCCCTCCTTCCATCTGTCTTTCCCTCTATCATCCTCCTCCACTCACATCTTTGCCCTCCCCTTTATAATTCCCTGTCAGCCTCTTTCTTACCTTCCCACAATCCGTCCATTCATCTCCATGCCTCTCCCAAATCTCTCTCCCTCCTTCCTTCCCTCCTCATTTCACTAGATTTATAACTCTCTGGGCTCTATTTTTGTGAATCAGTGGAAAACAGCACAGTCAGAGCCACATGGTGCGAGCACACAGGGCGTGGCGGCTGATTTTTGGTAATTCCGTGGCCAGAGGCATGCGGCACAGTTGGAAACATGTCTGGATCAGGAGGAATGCATCATCAGTAGGTGTGGTGGGCCTGGCTTCAATCACGTCCAATCAAATCACCTCTTTTCCGTCCCTCTATAGCAGAGCACTTTACGCTGCACTGGCGCTCTGACACTTTTGTGATGGAAGAGAACATTCAAGAACGGTTCTGCCGCAGAATTGCCATGAGTGTATATACAGAAGTGAAATGGCTTCAGCTATAGCCCAGTCAGCCCATCGCCCATCAGGGAGCCTTCTATGTGTGTCACAGTAAATACTGACAGTTCGATGTTGAATGATAGTCATTTGCGCCACATCCACATGTGTATGTAATTAGGATGAAAAATATTGTATCTTATTTTCTCCTCCCTGACAGATCGATATCATCCCATTGGCCAGAATTGGCAAGAATTTGAATAGAATCTGCTCATGTGTAGTAAAGCCATGCAAATTATACAGGACATGATTGCGCCATACGCTTTTTACCAGGTCTGAACAGACAGGCAGTGCAGGCACAGATTGTGGCTATCCTGTTTAAGTTTTTGACATTAAATTTTAGCTTGTATTTTTTTTCGTCTTACCACTACAGCCCCCCCATCCCCCAAAATGAAATTAAATTTGCAGAAAATAATTCATATTAATGGGTTGTTGATGCTATTGTATGGACATTTAACATATACATAAAAGTTATTTACATTCAATTTAATACCAGAGTTCACACAATGATAATTAAGCCTGTCACCCACCAGTAAAACTCCCTGCATTTTGCATTATTGTGAACATTGGAAAGCTGGTGTCCATGGCAACTTTCCTGTGCTGGTGCACAGTTAACCTTTAGTGATGCATTTTACGTCAAGCACACTTCACAATTTCATGACTCGTTAGTATTTTTCAAACAGCATTTAATTTACCGCCACACGAGGGAGACAAATCATACAGAACTGGAAAGTTCCGTACTGCAGGACTCATTAACATATTGTTTGTTGTTGCTCAGTCGATGTTGTTCTGTGTACAGTGGATTTTCTGTGGTCACAGGGATTTATTATGAGCCAAAATACACAATGACAAGGCTCCATTTAATTTCCCATTTGCAAAATAATATTATTTGGGGCAAGTGCAAGAAAATGTTTGCACTTACTTAAGTCTTCTAAGAGCTGGTTCCACTGGGACAGTGACTGACTGGTTGACTGTCCCAACATGACTTCTGACTGGCCTCAGGCCAGCAGGCGTTCCTTGTTGTTGGACCTAGGATTTCCTCTCAGAAGGGAAATCTCATCCCTCTTCATCTCCCCTCAGACCACCCCCTGTGTGATGTGACATTGTCTCTGTATCATGAAAGCTTTATAGCCAAAGGCATGGTCACACATTAGTCATTCATGTTTTTGTGAAAGGTCCACGTTTCACAAAGAGCTTCCATCTCCTCATGTCATGGTCGCACAAAAAGTTGTGAATTAAAAGCCTGCCGTGCTTTGAGCCCTACATCTCTCAGGCTGTGTGTGTCTTTCACACTGTACATACAGTGCTAGAGATAAATATAGCCTTGGTCTTTAAGTAATGATGGTGTGCATTCATTTAAAGTATCTGTGTTATGTGTGAGCTGCTCATCGAGGTATGAAGAGATGTTCTGGCTTTGTGAGGTCATGAATGATGGGTCACGCAATGGGACACACATGGTGCATTTTAATATTTCATAAACCTTTTGTCTTGCTGATGCTGGACTGTTTAGACAACACTTGGCTCTGGCTAGCCCCTGTCAATTTAAAAAACCCCACTTTGGATCAAACATTTTGTTAAAACAATACATCAAATATGCCATATGCATTATTTTTCAAAGCATTCATTCAAAGTGTTATTCTAAAATGAGATGGATCAGTCCATGAAGTTCCTCAGTGGAAAGCCTGTCGGTGTTTTCGCCCTGACATTGTGATTTCAAAAACTGACAACAAAAGATGGCACCTTGAAGCTCATGACTCACTTTCTCTCCCCAGAAATCGAAGTTCTGTGCAGCCAGGTTGTTTTGCCAGATGATGATCCATAAGGAGCTAATAACACTGAAAACAACATTTGCAAACAAAATGCTACTGGCGGCTCTGTTTTACAACCTTACAAACTCACTCTTTAAAGGGAGATTCTGTCCAAAACCAGTAGAAGCACTATCACAACCCTCAAGACATTTTAAATTTTTTTTGTGTTGGCTTTAGTTTCAACACTTGACTGGACTGGACTTTGGGTGTGATATCCTGAAAGGGAGGTGTAACTGGTAAGATAGGGTTGTTTGATGTTTAGGTAGTGAATATACCTCAGCAAAGGTCCACAGCTTGGGATTATTCATATTCCCTATTGACAAGGCAGTGTTCTGAGTCTAGCATTTGTTTTATCTAGGTCATGGGTATGGTTTTCTTTCTCTCTCTGATTCACCACGTTCTTACTTTCTTTTTCTTACTTTCTTTCTCTTTGTTAGCCTGGGTCAGTCAGTGTCCTCTCAGTGTCTTACAGACAGCCACCACATGATGATGTAAGATGCTTTACAGCTCGGAGGATTCAGCGGGTATTTAAATTATAGCATCAAAGATACATTTCTGTGAGCTTTCTGTCAGGCTGTCACACTGATATAGCGATGCGTCTTATTTATTTTTTTAATTGTTGCCCCATTTTTGTGCAGTTGGGCAGTGAGTAGCAGGGAAGAGATGGGAGAGAGGATGACATGCAACAGAGCTCACTAACTGGAATCAGGCCCGTGATGCTACAAGTACATGGCATGTGGCTTGGAGCCATGCCCAGTTTAGTCATATTTGATACACTCATCGTGAACAGGAGCACAATTTGCAGTCTGTGTGTGTCTCTGTGTCTGTGTGTGTGTGTGTGTGTGTGTGCGCGCTTAGGGGTGTGGGGCTGTAATGAATTGCATTTCACAGATAAATATGCATGATGAATGTGACCACAAAGTTGCTTAGTCTGTGAATACAGTGAGAAAAATAGCACCGGGCCTCAAAATCCAGTCCTAATGGCGTCATTATAGATTCATCAGAGACTAATTTTCCAAGTGTCATATTACTCCATCGCCAGCCTCATCGAATCTCAGATATCCCACATCTTCCTCCTCCCCCCTTTCACTCCCCCATCCATCCCTGCCCTTCTCCCTCCAGCCCTCCTCTTCTTCTCTCCTTTCTGGCTCTTCCTCTCTCCTCTTCCTCGTCTTCCCCTCCCCTTCTCCAGTTACTCCCTGTCCTCCGCCTCATCCCTCTCATCCGCCTGTGCCTTCTCACCTCCGCCACCACCTCCTCTCTTCCTTCTCCTCCTCCTCCTCCTCCCTCCTGTCTTCTTTCATTTTCTTCCTCTTATCTTTCCCTTCCTCTTTTGGTTTCCTTTCTGTGTCCGTCCCTCTGTACCCTCTTCTGCATAATATATTTTATTCCCCTCTGTAATTTGCTTCCTCTTTTTACAGTATCGGTCACCTGCTTTCCTTTCCCTCTTTTCCCATCACACTCTCTCTACCCTGTATATCTGTAGAGAACCACCTCCTCTCCTCTCCTCTCCTCTTTTCTCCTCTCCTCCTCTCCTCTGTGCTGAGCTGTGCCAAGGGAGTGGATGCCCTTGGTGTGACCGTGAGAGAGACAGGCTCAGGCTCTGCAGAAGGAAGCAAGTGAGTGAGAAAGTTGTTGTGTGTGTGTGTGTGTGTGTGTGTGTGTGAGGGAAGAGGGGTGTGGGAGGGGAGTGTCCCCAAAAGCACTGATGGTGGTTAGTTGCGCAACTGATGCAACTGGACCAGGCAGCGCTGGTTAATATGCAGCCCAGCCCGTCTCCCTGCTGAGGCTGAAGCTCATCATCAGCACCAGCCCAGCCTTCTCTCCCCTCTGTCCTCCATCACTCTTCATCACATGCTTCATGGTCACCTAATCCGCTGCCTTTCTCTTCCCTTGAAGGCAGTTGAAAGCCACACAGTAATCTTCCTCCAGTGGCATTAGAAGTGGAGACCAATTTATCGATATATAGGGCCATTTTTATTTTTTTTTTAAATACCGGATATTGGCTTGTCCATGTCTTCCCTCTCCAATATGAAACTGGTTATTCTCTAACTGTTTTTTAAAAAAAAGATTTTTTCCTAATATTTGACAGTATCTTTCTCATGTTTTTACTTGGAATTTACTCCTTGTTCATTGTGTTTATTCAAGCATTTCATTTAAAAAGATTTACTCCGCAAAAGTATATCTCTTGTTGTTTTGTAAAGTGTTTTATTTATTTATTTATTTGGTAATTTAAAGACAGTATTTGACACAATATATCAGCTATCAGTAGCTTCAGTAAAAAAAAAAAAAGGGTTAAAAAAATATCAGAATTAATATCAGTCTAAATAAAAAAAAAAACGTATTGGTTGAACCTTAGTCATGTCCAGTGGAAATGAGCACAAGGTCATGCAGTTCTGACTCATACAGTAAAGTAATCATGAAGTTGTAGCAGGTGGGTGGAAGGAATTTTAAAACCACTGTTTATTGAGAGACCGGCGTTGTTGGAAGTAACAGGGACCAAATAGGGACAGACATCTCCAGCCTCAGTCTGAGGCTCCTGTAGCCAACAGTAAGTGCATTCAAGTCTCATCCTCAGAGCTTCCATTTGAATAGAGATGGGTAATGACAGAGTGATAAATTTTATTACTTAAAAGGATTGGGGCTCTTGTCTGATTACTTCCTTGAAGGTGTCCTTCAAGATCTCTCTCTCTCTCTCTCTCTTGCTCTCTCTCTCTCTCTCTCTCTCTCTCTCTCTCTCTCCCCCCCCC
>OMKZ01043779.1:12801-25693 GCA_900302535.1 Neoniphon sammara
ATCTCTCTCTCTCTCTCTCTCTTGCCTCTCTCTCTCTCTCTCTCTCTCTCTCCCCTTCAGTTTGTGTGTGTGTGTGTGTGTGTGTGCGCGCGCACTGTGTCCTGGATTGTGCTGTAACAGAGTGACCACGAGGAACAATGATTTGCATGGTGTTAGTTAGTTGTGTGTTTGTAAGTTACAGATGAAAGCATTAAGCTTCATTGTTTGCAGTAAGGAGTTCAGCTGGAGAGATTAGCACAGCCCAGCAAAACAACTTATTGTTGTTTCAAATGAAGGGCTTCATTCCCAAATGTTATATTATAGGTTACATTCATTTATTTATTTATTTTTGAAGAAACTGCTCCTTGAACTTGAACAAAGATGCACAATTACTTTGTAAGCAGTCTATTTCTGTATAAAAAGTATGTGTCTTCTTTGGCAACATGGTTGTCTTGGTGGGTTATTATACACAAATGTATAATTACAGTTCAATAGTGACATTTTTGTCAAGGCTGGTCTCCTGCAAGGCCTCTTCTGCAGGTTTTTCATTTATATGCAGTCAAACTGCAAATTACGCTGTGCCTCGGCCTGACAGACAACTAATGCTTTGTTTCATCATTCACCATTGCAGCATTGTTCACTGCATTAAACATGCTTAAATATGCAAATGTAAAAATTGTAAAACAAACAAAACAAAACAACAAAAAAAGCAAAGAAAAAAGTGCTCCTCATTATCTTGCCCACTAAACTGTAGGTAAAAACAAAAAAACAATAATAAGGCCCATTAAGGGGAAATTTGAAATGCACCAATCTGTATTTCATGGATTTGTTTCTCGTCTGTTTAAATGGGAGAGCATTTAGCAAGAGAGAATGAAAAATAGCTCTAATGTGAAAGGCTTATTTAGTCAAAAACAATACAGATTAAAGATGTTTTGTTGGTTAATGCTAGCTTAATAGCCCCAATCTTTTTAACAAGCACAGGATGCAGGCTAAGAGCTGCTGGAATCAGTGTGTGTGTATGTGCTTGTGTGTGCTTACGTGTGCTTATGTGTGTGTGTGTGCAGGGTTATACTGTATGTGTGTATGTGAGCATTATTCTCGGTGCCAGGCAGATCTGTTGCATAGCAACAAGAACTTTTTGAGGGCAGGAAATCTTTCACCAGTGGAATGTGTCAAGCACAAGAACAGTAGGAGTGCAGAGAGAGAGAGAGAGAGAGAGAGAGAGAGAGAGAGAGATATTTGATGCCCAGAAACAATTTTATATATGATGATATGTGATAGCCAGAGACAATACACACAACCATATTCATATAGAAATAAGTCAGATGCATTTGTAATTGGCTTGAAGAAAGACGAATAAATCATTAGATGCCACAGAATTCCTTGTCTCGGTAAAAAAAAAAAAAAAAAAAAAAAACTGAAAAGGAAAAACGTAAAACCAAAGTTTTCGATTGGAAACTATGACATGGCAATTGAAAATGTTTGTAATAAAAATCCAAGACATGAAGCTCCCTGTTCACCCTGAAAACAACTGAATGAAGGTATTTCCCAAAATGCCATGGTAGAATCAAAGGCTTCCAGGCACATAATGAAAAGGTGAGCCAAGGAGAGCCATACAGTCAATACTGCTGCAGATTTTGTGTACACATGCAGTATATATATGTCATCTTTTCTGGATGCAATGCCGGAAAGGTGTTTTGTGGATGATTTTTTATTCATTTTCATCTGTTGAAGTGTAACTGTAAATATTCAGTGCACAAACTTTCTTTCACTCGTGTATACTTAATATGAATTCCTATTAATATACATGAGTGCTTTGGCAATACAAGCATAGTCAAAATAAGCCGTCCCGTATCTGAGAGCAGGGAGAGGTTGTCCAAAGTGGACTGAAACAGAAGTGATGCTAACAAAAAGGCTTCAAATGCCAAATAAAAATGCACAATACAGTGAGGCAGATTGTGGCACAGATCAGCGTGTTGCCAGCTTGGACAGACTCGCTTCTGAAGGGAAACAGGTCCAGGCACGATGCAGCAACATGCAAAATACTCCAGATACATACATCATTAGAAAATGTATCTTTACACAAAGATACATTTATAAAGATGGTTCCCAACATTCAGACGGACATTGGAAATTATAAAAAGTGTGATAGATACTGCGCTTGAAAATACACGAGAGGGAGAGAGTGCAGGCGTGTGTGTGTGTGTGTGTGATCACAGGCTCACAGGCTGTATTAAAGTGATGTTCTGTACCCGCAAACAGCAGAAGTGGCTGCTGAGGTGAGAAGAGGTATTAATGACCCTCTACAGTGCTGACCCAGCAGGGCTTGTGTGTGTGTGTGTGTGTGTGTGTGTGTGTGTGTGTGTGTGTGTGTGTGGAGCCATAGGTCAGAGCAGAGTCTTCTTAAGCAGCAGATCATGTCCCTCCTCCTTCCGTTTTCCTCCTGACACTCTCTCCTCCTTCCTTTTCAGCTGTTATTTCTTGACGATACATCATAGCACTGCACTTCTAAATTATCAATCCTGGGTTTTATATTGCTGTTGTAATAGTACATCTGTTTGGTTTGGCTTGATGAGGCCTTGCTGCTGTTCCCTGTTAACCCTTTCAGTCCCTCCTTGCCTCTCCCCACAGTCAGATTATAAATGAATCGCTCAGTTAACTTTGAGCTGAATGAATTCATCTCAGAGTGAAAATAAGGCAGAATAAATGTTTTCCCATACCTATTTCCCATATTCCCAGGACCACATCTTCAGGTCATCATATTAGGAGGAAAAATGCAGCTGTTTCACCCCCCTCCTCCCCTCTCACTGGCCACACTGCATCGTTAAACTCTATTTACATACTGTTTGGATCCTACTTCACCGTGTTCAGTATTCTACTCCTTTACTTTATTTCAGTCCCTTGCACCAGATGTTTGTGTGCTGAGATTCAAATTTGGCTTTATAATGAGGGTTCATTTTTTTATTTTATTTTTTTTTCTGAGACTTGTAAATTGAGTTGAAAATTGGCTGAATGCTACAGTGTGCTGGGGTAGGGGATGTTGTCATATTGTCAGCATGGCTGTCTGTCAGCAGTTAGATGCAGCGCGGCAGTCTAAATAGAGCTGTCTCTTCTCACGGCAAGGGACTCTCTCTGCTATTTCTGCACCAGAGCTGCCACTTAACACCACGACCCCCCTAATATGTCAGATTGTTTTCAAGTAAATCAAATATTAATGGATGGATATTTGCCTCAGGGTGATCGGAAATCAGAATATTCTGAGAAAACTGGGAATATTATTTTTTGCTTGGATGGAGATTAGCGAAAGAAAAAAATATAGAAAAGAAAGTGAAAAACTTCTTTATCTTAATTATTTGGCAAAATTGCCCATCTTCTTTATCCCAAAATCTGCTGTGTACCATGGCATTTAAATTCATGAAAACAAAGGCTATGTTACCCAAGTTTGTGTTACTGGTCGTAACTCACATCAAAACTGTCTACCAGTCATTTGCAGTGTGCAGTGCACCAGATATAAATATCCGGTGTAATTGCTGTGCGGTTTGCAGGCAGTTGACCTCTTGATAGTTTCATAGGTAATGCATTGTGGTCGTAACCAATGCTGCTAGCATCGTTTCCCCTGTCAGTCATCTGAATAATGTATACGTCTTGCACCATATTGCACTGATGTATTGCATTGTTTTAATTTGCCACTTGTCTTTGATGCCTGTATATTTTAATGAGAGTCATATGTTTCAAAGCTCTTTGAAGTGCTCGCTGCTGCCTGACTGTAGGTTTCCACCTTTTTTTTCCCCCTCACTGTAGCATATATTACAAAACAGTGACAAGCAAATTAGAGCCTAGTTTAATCATTCAAGAGGGAGAGAAAATACAAAGAGCTGCTGCTGGATAAATCCATTATCTTATGACGGGACACTGAACATTTTATCCAATTTAGGTTTAAATGAATCAAAATATATTTTGGGTTGAGACCAGCCTTCCATTTTATTTGTCCCTACCTCAAGGCTGACCTGAGCATTCAAAAGACTGACAGGGAGGCAGACAGACAGGCTCTGTCTGGAAGGTAAGACTGGCGGAGACAGGAGCTATAGACAAAACAGGCCCTGTAGACAGACATGTTGGACTTGTCTCCTCTACGCTCTGAAATAATCTGTCTCCTGCTTCCTTCACTTCCAAGGTCGCAGAGGCTCTGCAGAGGGGAGCTCTGCCTCTTTATCAGCCAGCCCGACTGCTTCACCTCTTCTCTTCTCTTCTCGTCTCTTCTCTCCTTCTCCTCTTCTCTTCTCTTCTCTTCTCTTCTCTTCTCCTCCCTTCTCTTCTCCTCTCCTCTCCTATTTTGTCCCGTCCTGTCCTGCAGTGCCGAGGAGAGCTGGCAATCTTTCAACGTAACTTGGCTCTGATTATTTGGCTGTAAAAAACACATGGTCCTTGAAAAGTTCCTCTTCCTTAAAAGTAGCTAATTTTAGCGAGAGGAGTTTGAAGTGTGAAAGTGCCTTAGCGTTCATTTGTGGCTCGTAAGCATGGTGAGTTCTCCTGTTTATTGCATCGGACAGCGAGGTTGAGGCTGTTTCAAAGTGTGGGATTGTCTCAGTGCTGATTATTCTCTGTCAGAGCTCCTCACTGTCAACAGTATACAGCATTAGGACACTCTGGAGCTGAGTTAAAACAGACTGCTCTCTATTTAAACAAACACCAGCCACTTCAGTGTCAATTAAACAAGAATTTCTGACTAAAATGCACTCAGCATCATATTCAAGACAAATATTTCCATACCTCTAACATGGATTTACATAAAGCAGATGCCCACCGTTGGCCTAGTTCCCATGAGGACTCCGGCTGTCCTTGTCATGAATGAGAAGGTAAAACAACATTTTCTCACTGGTTGAAACCATGAAACATTGGCAGGTGGACACATCAAATGTATTCCTGTGGCAGGAACCTCAGAAACACTTAAACTGACCCCTGTGGAGGGAAGTTGTTGTTAGTTGGTGGAAGCTCATGGTTAAGAATGCAGGTCTATGGGAGAGCCATGTAAAACCGATACTGTTATTTAGGATTCTAACCTTAAATTACACAGTTTAGTAGATGATTAAGTTTGTTGTTACAGTGTGCTTATATCCAGTTCTGCTTTACTATAATTAGGAAAGAAGATGGTACAGTGGCTGCTGCAGTGCTAATTCAGGCCAGATGCATTATTGAAGACTTAGAATTTAGTGAGACATTATTGATCCCTGTAGAGAAACTGTTTTTCTCTGGCCTCTGTCCACTGGGAGGTCAGAGTGCAGGCTCAGCTACTGGACAGCAACACTGGGGCTGGTCGGGATTCAGTCTTACTCAACTTCAGCAACTTCAACGTGGGAGCTTAAGGGTGGAGTTACAGTAGATAACTGCTGAAGTCTGAAAGCTAAAAGATAAGTTTTCAGTGCTTTTAACTAGTTTTGAAAATTTGAAGCTCAGTTTTGAATCTTTGCACAGTTGATTTTGTACCTGTGTTTGAGGGTCCGCAGTCATAAGAAATGTTTGGAAGCCTGAAAATATAATTAGTAATTCCTGTTTGTGGTAAAAAGTGGAAAAAATTCATTCTTGCAACTTAATGTTGTAATTCATGCTTACTCATGATGAAATCACAAAACTTTCACACAGTTTCAGTGCCTCATTCTCACAGCTGTGAACCCTGGGGGCTCTGTTAGCGTTTCCTCAGGTGATCAATAGGTAACTTCAGATTTTGTCAGTACTACAGTGGCAAACAGGCTAACTAAGAACCAAGTTAGTCTAGCTTAGCTTTGTGGCATAAGGCTTCATGTCAAATTATGTTGCATAAACAATACAGTGCGAGGGGACCAGGTACACCACTGACAATAAGAGGAGTTGGGTTAGGGTCTGCACACTTAATGTGTGAGCTGACCAAACCTGAAAGTACAGACTGATTGAAATCCCAGGATTCATAGTTATGAAAATGAAGTGCTGAAACTTTGAAGGTCCTATGCTGGAATATGTTCAATGGAATATGTTCAATCCTAAGAGTGCTAAATCGTATAGATATAGAAGCTAATTCTTATGCTGGAATATCATCCATTTAAGAACTATAGAGGTTTGTTCCTACACTTGTGTTTTATTGTATTTTTCTAGTTAATGTTAAGTTTTGTTAGGGTTAGGATTAGGGTTAAGCGCATTTCATTGGATTCTACAAAATGTGCCATATAAATGAAGTTTGATTGATTGAATGGCAGATTTAGTGGGAAAAAAATGCGATTTGATCACGTTAACATAAATTAGACAAACTTCAATGTATAAGCCTTTAAATTTGTTACCAAAAAAAGTAAAGTTTGGAAAGTTTGCAAACTCAAACTAAAGTGCAATAAATCATTCCCACAGATTCAAAAGTGAGCTTCAAACTTCCAAAGCTAGTTTCAAGCACCCCGAATGAAGTGTAACCCTTCTGAAAACTTAGCTGTGAGCTTTCAGATAGTGACAGTTATCTAACTCCCCGCCTCTTACCCTGGTCCTCCAGTTGAAGGGCTGTCTCACCACACCACCCTGCTGCCTACTTTTACGTGGCTACCGCTGCATACAGGAAGATGAGGCTGTTGATGTTTAATGACATTGGAAACTATTAAAGGACATTAAAGGAATACAGGAGGACACTGCTGTCTAGAGGGGGGCAAAAACAGTTACAGATTACTGTGAGCCAGCTGGACAGCACCGCTTTCACTGCGGCAGAGGTCTGACTCTGAGCTTAAATGCAGCAGAAAGTGTCACAGCTGGAGAGAGTAAAGATCACAGCAAGTAGGTTTTAAAATTTTTATATGTTAGTTCACGGGGTACTTTTAAATTTTTAACAAGCGGAATTTGTCTTTGCTTTAGTTTCTGTATGTGATATTGACTTAGCATGAGTTTTCTCTTCCTTCTGATGAGGCGGCATTAGTAACAAGTTGTTCTACCTGACATTTACATTTTATATTTGCTTAAATGGATCTGCATTGCCCGCAGCTAAACTGACAACATTGTGGAACAATATTGACTGTTTATCTTAGTGAGTTTAGAGCATGCTCAGTTTTTCTCTTGCCACTGGATATTATGAGTTGGGCTCGGAAAACCTGTCAGTCCCAATTGAGTTCAACAGTACAAGATGTTGTGGTTGATGTACAGGGAGAGTAAATTTCTCCTGATGCAATCTTGACTGTGTCATCTTCTTTCTCTTTTAAAGCTGGGGTAGGTAACTTTGTAGAGGAATTTTGTCAGAAATTTGAACTTTTGAACTCAAACAGTTCAAACAGGAACCACCTGAGATTCAGTACCTCCTCCCAGCCCTTCCCGCCCACGTGCACGCTCGTGCATGTGCCTCTGATGCCGATGTGATGGGGGATTAAGAACTGGTGAGTCTGGTGTCCTTCTCTGCCACTCTGTAGTTAACGGTAAGCTAAGCTAATGCACTGTAGCTCCGGTAGGCTAAGCTGAGTCAGGGAAGTCAGCGAACACAATAGCAGTGCACAGTGCATATGCATGCAATTGGTGCTGAGGTAGCCACGCCTCCTTGAGATGATTGGTTGTTTGATTCGGACCGAATGGATTTTACCAAATGAGATTACAGCCCCAGGAGCAGCCCGCAAGACCGAATTGTTTTCTTAGTGCATTTAGTTTGGCTCAGACTCTCTGTGTATAATGATGATTTGTCAAAACCCCAGCTTTAAATTAAATAGTCATGCATGTACTGTTGATTTTTCCATTTGAAAAGCAGCTGTAGGGCTTTTTCCAAGAGCACCTATTGTCACAGTTAGCTCAGACTTTGTTGGCTTTGCAAATAGACTTAACATTTCCTCAGCATTAAAAAGAACAAGCTGAGTGTTCACATCCTTCCTGTTTTAATACTGATTTAAGAATGAAATTCAGCCTGATTGATATGACTGTTTTGCTAATGGGAAATCCATGTAGAGCCAATCAGTACTCTTATATAGAAGAAATCACTTGAACAAAAAGTATTTTGAAAAATAACAGTCTTTTTTTCCATTACTATTGGATAGCCAGAATTGTATTGCACTGAGAATGAACTATATTCCATCACAATAGGCTAGATCTATTCATATCGAATACATGTCCTATTCTTTTTATAAACTATCTAGAACTGTCCAGCTAACAGACGTGCAAGACTGATTAATCCTCTGCCACGGCTTAATCCTTACTCCTCACCTCGACCAGGCATTAATTTGCCCTGGAAATGGTGGAATGAGAGCTGAATATATGGCTATTTAGGAGGGAGTGTGTGAGTCACGAGAGAGAGAGGGGGGAGATAAATGAACAAGAAAAATGGGCAAGTTAGGATAGATTAATGGCTTTGGACAGCCGGCTTTTCTCGTCTGTACTTCACTGAATCCCCTGCTAGCTGAATAGATTTCAGAAGCAGGCAGCTTTGTTAGACCATCAATACAGCTAGGTGGCTCCAAGAATTAGCGCTGCTCCCGAGGGTCAGCCAATCAGGAACACAGACCCCACCAGGCAGGCGATCAAATTTATCTCCTTGTAATGGAATGGAGGCTTGATATCAGACTTGCTGCCAGATTACCTGGATAGACAGTTTGGGAAAATGAAATTCCAGTCCCTCTCGCTTGGAACAGAAGTGCGGCATGCATGCTCTTATTTTTTGGTGATTTCTTGAAAGAAAAGGTCCTAGTGAGTCTATTTGCAATTGGATCTCCACATAACAAAAACAGTAAGAGTTGTATGTTTAAATGAGTGCAGGTCCAAGTGTGAGAGAATATATTACATTTACATGATATTTGCTGACACTTAGCCAGAACAAATTACAAGACTTGCCAACGTGAACCTGAACGAGTCACAATAATTGCAAGTAGCTTTGTGATAAAATGCAAACACTACTAAATTAAGAATTAGGAGGGGATAGCAGGATGTTTTTCTCTCACTTTTCTCTTGTTCCATGCTTTTGTTCTCCTGTCTTTTGGTATTAGGAATTTGGTATTAGGAATTTGGTATTAGGAATTCAAACTAAGATAAATTTGCATTAGGATTGTAATGCCAGGTATCAAATTTACAACATACAGTAGTCAGCCAAGACTGAACTCTTCTCCCTGTGGCAAGGCAGTTACCAGGATGGAGAGTAAAAAGTAAGAGCTCTGTTTGCTGACAAATATGGATGCCTAAACACTGATCCTCATCTGCCTATCCATAACAGTACATGGCTGTTGATTAAACTTACTCTTCACAATCCTCTGAAACCTTGATTCATCTTTAGCAGCTAAGAATGGACCATGTGGCTATTAATATACAGTATATGTCAGCACTACCACCAGTGCTGAGCCACCAAGCTGGTTCCCGCACAATAGCTGCTCTGCCACTTGGCCAGTGAGCAGTTTATTCATATTTAACTGAGGAAATATTGAGGATGTAAAATTAGGTTTCCTTCGTTTTTCTACACAAATCCATTCAACTAAGGGAGTGATTATTCTCCCTTTTTTATGGTTACCATAGCATTTAGATATTCAGAAATCGTCCAGGTTGCTATGTGCAGTGGGTTAAAATGGGCATTGGAAACAACATGCAAAACCATTCCGTGCCTGTCTCGATTTAATTTATATTCTATGCAAAAAGTGTAGTACAAAAAGGTCTCCAGTTAATATTCAGTCCTTTCTTCCATGGGTTAGGGTTAGGTTACTTGATATTCAGACTTATTATAAGGCTTTCTAGAAAGCTGACTTAGTTTAATCTATAAAGCAGATGAATTCAGAATATTGTAGAATGGTTTAAAACTTCATACTTATGTATTTCATGCTTTTATCAACTTGACAGCAAAGCATGATAAAAGATAAGTGATTAAAATCACTTAATGCAGATTAATGCAGCGCTAGTGCAGTGCCAGCTGTGATTGCATAATAACTTCCCTCACGCTTGTACCTCGAGCATATATCCCACCCCAGTGTTTCATTAGCAAATATGAGTGAAGACAGCTAACCTTGAGAGGCTGAAGGTGAGAGGAGCGATTGTTTGAACTGGCCCCCGGATATCTGTTCATTTCCCGAGGCAGCCCCCAGGTGAAAGTATTTAAGTATAATTTATGCAAATACTTTAAAGTACATTTTTATGTCTCGCCACCATGGTACATGGTAAGTGGAACGTTAATTTGTCATGGTAGCATCTGTGTGTGTGTGTCTGTGTGTGTGTGGGTATGGGTGTGGGTGTGTAGGTCTGTCTCTCTGTGTGCACACACATTGTTGTGCACAAAAAAAATCTAGAACAACGCATGATAGAAGCTTCATCCTTACACCACAGGTTCCCACTGTACTGTAGGTCAGTGGTTTTAAAACTCAGGTCCGAGGACCACCAGGGGTCCTTGAGAGGGTTGCATGGGGTCCCCCGCTGAAGGAGGGACAGATTTATTTAACTTAGACTCCAAACCTAATGGTGATTCCTTAGGACAAAATCCTCTCAGATGGGGGTGCGTTGTCTATTGCGCATGTATTTTGGGGGTCCTTGCCATGAAAAAGATGGGGAACCCCTGCTATAGATGATCTGATCTGATTCTGGAGCACCTTCCTGCACACATTTGCATATGAATGAGGAAAAATTGATTGTCTTGAAACTCCTTTATGCCTCAAGACATAGAGTTCATATTAATGCCACCCATGTCTTATATGAAGACAAGTATGTTGCTAATTAACGCAATAATTTGATACATTTTTGAGCTCATTAGCATGACATAATTAGTATATCATGTTAATATGATTATGATGGGACATTAGACAGCTACTGTGCCTTTTGTTATAGACACTGTGGAATGCACTGTTGGCATCTTGAAATGAATGAATAAACAAACAATGTATCTGTCCATCTTTCTGACAGTATTTCTGCATTGACTAAAAGGGTAGAAGCCCAGTTGCAAAAGGTAGAGTGAGTGTTTGCGATTATTTATGTACCACAGCAAATTTTACTTTCTGCCAGAGTGTACTGTCTGCGCTATTTGTCATTGATAATGTCCCGCTCTCCTCTGACTACCCTTGCCTCTGGGTTTGGTATGCAGGAGGCTTAGCAAGAGAGAATTTGACTGAGTTTGTCCTAACTGTCGGACAATATCTCCCCGTCTGCTGGCGCTGTGTGTGTGTTTGTGTGTGAGTATCTGGGCGAGTATTTTGCCTGTGTATGTGTGTGTGTATGTGTCCATTACTTTTATGGTTTATGGCCGTCCTTGGGGAGTTAGATGAAGCTCTCCATCACTCTTGGAACAAGGGATGAGGGGAGAGCAAAGAGACGGATCAGTGGAGGCAGAGGGATTGAAAGGAGGAGGATGGGCTGGGATAAAGGAGCTCCTCGCTATAGTGTGGTACCTGAGGCGCTTTAAAGCTTTTGATGCTTATAGCTGCATGTATCACGGTATGTTTTTTTTTTTAATTAAGTGCATGCAAATTTGTTGGCATGCAAACTCTTGAAATACTGGGGTGTACTCTCTCTCTCTCTCTCTCTCTCTCTCTCTCTCTCTTTCTCTCTCTCTCTCTGTGCTCAGATAAATAGATAGATACAGTATATATGTTTCACATTCTCTACATTTTAGTCTAAACCTCCCACTGAAAACCACTGCACTCAAAATAAGTTTAATATGCTCATTGATGGCAAGTAAATGTGTGGATTTCAGCAAAATAACACAATTTCTTTGCCGATTTAAATAGTAGTTGATCCAAAAAATGCACAGCACAGTGTTTGTCGACTCATTTCTATGATGTTTCATTGAGCAAATTAAAGGTGCACTCAGCAAAATTGCCCAGGGTCAGTTGGACTCAGGACCCTTTGGACTCCGCTGACAAATGATGTGGAATAAGCATGTAATCTAACAGTTAGATGGGCTTATGACGAGAACCATGTAGACTCCGCAATCAAATGATGTGCTTTTTCCTTTTTTTTTTTGTCCCCACTTTAATGGACTCTTGGTGATTTTGCATAGTGCACCTTTAAGGAATGATGATGGAAAGAACCGTATGTTGAGTTATTTACATAAATGAGATATATATGTACTGTGAGCCCTGATGCTTAGATATTGGCAGTGTTTGGTGATTGATACTTAATGTGAATCAGTGAGATATTGACAATGTTTTGAGCCAAAAACTAAGATTAACAGTTGTTTTTAATTATTTTTTCTATTATTATAGATTTGATCCATACGGCCTGTTACATAACAAAAATTACCATTCCTCCCTCAAACTCTCATCTTTAATGCTTTAAAAAATGCATAACTCCTTCATGGTTTTTGGAATGGGCATTGTGCTGGCACTCATCTGGAACTGGTAATCATCCTAAATTATTGCTAGAAAGGGTTAGAAGAGAAAGGCATGTGGCAGGCAGGGACTGTAAATTAGAGGAGAGAGTGCCTGTGATGTGACAACCTGAGATATGGTAACCCCTAATAGAGAAAGGTTAGTGACCTCTGGGAAGCCATCTTATTAAGCACAAGTGCACACACACACACACACACACACACACACACACACACAATCCATTCTCCTATATTACAACAGCACTCAGGAAATGCTCTAAGACTTCCTCAATTAATAAGGTTAATGGTTATTGGTTGGGGGGTGGTGACCAGGATATGAGAAGTCCTGTTGATCAGAGGTAAACATGGCACTTTATGGGTTAACTGATTGCCTTTGGGAAAGAGTGGACCTTTTATGAGATGGAGAGAAGGGGACATTTAGAAGAAGAGAGAGGGAATGAGTAAGAGGAGGAGCATCAGTCTAATATGTCTAATGGGTTTCTTTGACTGAATGTCATTTAACTAAGACAGATGGCATGAATTTGTCTTTAGCTGTGTCTGAGTGTGTGTGTGTGTGTGTGTGTGTGTGTGTGTTGCTGATATCAATGTGTGAGGAGGAGTTATGGTTTTCTAGAGGCGATATCTTTCCTACTGTACTTTTCT
>OMKZ01043783.1:0-11278 GCA_900302535.1 Neoniphon sammara
TGGGTGGGAACTCATGGGACAGGTTCGGTAGGGCAGGTTAGAGTTTTGGCTATGCAAACATTCGTCAGAGGGAGATCTGCTCTGGAGGCAGAGGCGATCTTACTGGTTGAATCGAGCTTCAGTGGGCGGAGCGCTGTGAGACAACAAGGCTGTACCTTGGCCACTGGGGCGGTATCTTTTATCTTTTGTCAAATCTTAAAGCCCCAGTGACAAAAGGAACTAAAGCGCCACATTTTTTCACAAGTTAGCTGTCAGGAAAACTTGAATGACAAAGAAGGTACTCAAAATAAAAGTAAAATCTACATTATCAATGGCAGTGACTACATTTGTATGTATTCATGACCATGACATTCATGATGTTGGATAAACGAGGGAGCTACCTAGCTTACCTAGAAGGCTAAAGGCTAGAATGACTTGTATGAGTTTAGAAGGTCATCTTGGCTAACTAGCTAACCTAGACAATTTAATATATCTAGATAACATTTTAGTTGCAAGAGCACTAGTCTTTATAGTATTAGTTACCTCCTCTCATGTCTTCGGGTTTCAGTCTAACAATACTTAGCGAGAAGAACTGTGGTTCTTTGACTCTGACTGAGGTTATACTTAACCAATGAGATTATTTCTGCCTCCAGAGTATCTCTGCCTCCAAGATGACATTTGTATAGCTAAAACTTCAGTCTGCGTCTGTGCTGATCTAGCTAGCGTCTCCGATCTGGGTCACACCTCGTCAAGGCGGGTGAGGGAGGGGCTGACCTCCCAGATGGCAGAGACGGCATGGACCTCATGAGCGAAGAGTCGTGAGGGCGTTCAGTAGAGCGCGAGCGGGACGTGGGGCGCTCTATAGTGGGCCGCTGGTCTGCAGAGCGGGACCTGCTGTGATACTCGTGTCTATCCATGGCTCCGTGGTTCCTATGGAGGTTAGTGAGAGATAGGCAGGCACTCAATGGGACCCCATACCAGCTCCTCTAAGGTGCATGACTCAAAGTGAACCAATACAATGAAATAATTCAGCTAGTGCTGGAGAACAATAGCCAGAACTTTAATGATGAAAAACACGTTTTGGTTCCCTTTGTGAGGGTTACAGGGTTGCATGCATAGTTGACAGTAAATTGATTCCATGACATATCGACTAATATGGTTTATGGGATATAATCACTGTTGACTATATGCAATTATGTGCATTTGCTTTTATCATTAAAGTTTTATCTATTATTATCCAAGAGTTGCTGAATTATTTCATTTTGAGGGTGGACAGAAGGCTAGGTACAGTAGGTCCTGCACGGTAGTGTGTATGGACCCAGTAGTGAATTACAGTAGCCACTAGCAAGACAAAGCACTGGGGTCCTCAGGGTGTCGTGGACAGGCAGGGACCATGTGTTGTGTCTCTGTGGATAATGGGTGAGTGTGCATTTGAATGTGGTCAGTTTGAGGTAGACATTTGAAGATAAATGTGAAGGAAAAGTGATCTATGTGTATTTGTACAATACAACTGGCTTATTACCCTGGGATTTCATGAAAAATGCTTAGCCATTATAAAGGAGCGATTCAGTAGATTTTAAAGAAGTGACAATATTTTTGGCACAGTGAGGATGAAGGAGACGTTGTTCTGTAGAGCTGGTGGACAAAGCAAGGTCAGCTTTCTCAAGCAGGAAAAGTCATTGACATTGTACAGAGGTATTGTATGAAATAATCTTGCAGAAAAAAAGTAATTTTGAACAATCACACATAAAAATAAATTCAAATAATCATATTGGTCTTGATATTAAATATGCATTTCAAGTCCTATTATAAGACAATCTGTGAAAAGTAGGGGCAGGGGTTTAGCAGTGGGCAACATGCATAACATTAAATAAACAGTGTAAATTAATCATCAGTTTAAAGTCATAAACATTACATAATCCCTACAAATTGCTAACAGTTTCTGTTTCATGAAAGAAATACTATTTCATCGACCTGTAATATTATTATATCTTATTATATTCCAATACACAAAACCCATGTTGGCGTCACAGAATAATTGGTGCATGTTTGCGTCCTGTATAACGTGGTGACAACTGCTTCTATTATGGCTAGTAGACACCAAAAGACTTCTTTCAATTAATTAAGCAACCAGTTTATTGACAACTTTACAGGATATGGAGGGAGAACTTCTGGAGGTGCGATGGTCACCTCAGTCTTGTAAATTTGACTGGAATAAGTTGATCAAAATCTTGTAGTGTCTGTAAGCCTTTTGCAGTGTGAAAACTTGTCCAGTAGAGATGTTCCTTTTGGGACTTTTTTTTAATGATCATCCACAGTGATGAGGATCATCATAATCATTAGTGGGCACCCATCATGAGGTCGTTAAGGCCAGGGATTTATGGGTAATATGAAGGCAATGTCTGTTATGAATCAAAGAACTCATTAGGTGTGGTTTGATAGATAGAGGATACAGCCCTACTGTATACATGTATTTTGCTGCTCATTGGAAAAGCACTGTATCCTCATGGGATCTAAGTCAGTCCAAAATATTAGTTTTCTGTGCTTGGAATAGCTGTTGTTTTGTTTCCTATACGCTGCAGGTTACATGCCACACAATGTAAACTCAAGGGAGATGCACTTAAACAACAGAACCATGAAAAATATTTTGTCAGTTCTGGGGGAAATCACCTAAACTAAGAGACTTGCCAAGGGGCTCAAACTCCCCTAATTCTATCCTTTGCTCTGTGTTCAGCAGCTCCGTCTTCTTTTGCTCTATTCACATGCATTTTTTCTCTTTGCTCTGCCCTCATTTCTCTTCCATTCTTTCTATTGCTTCTACTCATCTGGATGCAGATGGAAACAAACAGTCACCGTTTGAACAGAGGAGGGAAATCTATTCTATTCCTCTGTGGCTTACATGGAGACACCAGCCGCTTTCTTTTCTCTGCCAGTTTAGACAAAAAGAGAGTGAGATGAGAGAGAGCGAGACAGAGACAGAGAGAGAGAGAGAGAGAGAGAGAGACAGAGACAGAGAGCTCTTGTTAATGGCTATCTAGGCTAGGCTGAAGCTGAAGTCGAGCCAGGCTGGGCCTTAGGGAAACTTTGTGACACTTTAATAAAGTCAGTCAGGCTCTCGGGCTTAGTTCTGAGGACTCATCACTTTTTTACTCCTGGAGAGGAGAGAAATGGCACAAACGTCGCGTTACTTCTGACTGAAAGCCAGATGGCAACGGGTGGAAGATTGAAGACAGAGAAAAGTGGAGCCATTTGCTGCATTTCTCTGGAGGGAGCGATGTGAGTTCCCTCCTTTCATTGGCACGCCAGACACACTGGCGTGAGTCCTGGGGATGGATGGGAGTCAGCAGGCCTTTCTGTGGGTGCTTGGCATGACCTGGCAGCCCAGTCTGACCAGATGCAACAACAAGAAGCCAAAGGGCAACCACAGGATTTACAAAACAATGTGCAGCCCAGATTAAAGCATCAGAGATGCTAATGTATGGGTGGGCAATACGCAGTCACCCATACCATATAAAAAAAAGACAACATTAATAATGGCACACACCAGTGATCAACATACCGCAGAGGGTATAATGTACACAGGTACATAAACAAGGACATCAACAGAGAAACAGTACATCTGCAGGCCAGCACCATACTGGACAGCTAGTGTACTTACAGCTGATACGAACAGCTCTAAGCCCTGGTGCTCAGCATACAGAGGCAGTTGTGTATCATCTCTGTACTTCTACACAACTTCACCAGAGCTGTGATGACTCCCTTATAGAAACCGATATCAGACAGGATATCATTTTCTGTCATCACATTTCATGATCACAGATAAATAAAAAAGACGGACGTGGGACAACTTGAGGAGACCACACGATGGCGGATGCACAGATACAGTGGTAGTGCATGTCAATACCTCTCATAGTCATAGTCGGAGGAGTAGGCGCCCTCAGAATAGGCGCGGGCCATCCTAGTGGAACGCAGTAACCTGACTGCTTCCTCTCGGCAGATGGGGTACACACGGTGGTTGCGGCTGGCAAAAAAATATCACAACTGGTCAGCATTGCAGTATTTCAGCAGAAGTGGAAAACAGGAAAAAAAAAGAAGAAACCTGCTAAGGAAAAGCTGGAGTAGCCATCTTGGATTCCCATTAGAGACGGACAGCAGCCTCTGCTTCTATTGCTGCGCTGTAGTTTGATCCAACACACACCTGCTTTACTACACCACAGTGAGTGCACACAAAGTATAATCATGACTGGCTGAGGAAACCACCTCTGCTGGACAAAACTTCACAAACACAAAAAAACCCATGGGCCACTTATCCATTCACAGTATTATCACAGTATCTCCTTTGGTGATTAAAATCAAAAGACAAATTAGAACATCGCTTTTCTATCCATGCCTCTTAGTTGCCCAATAAATCAAACCATACTTAGTTAATTACATCAAATTTGGTGAAAATGTGTCTGTGGGAGGAATGTGTTTATGATTCTGAAATGAGGAGAGATAGTGAGCGATGCTGATACTGGATGGATGAAGTAAATGGCCATCGAGTTATTCATTGGTTCAATCTACTACTGCTAACTGGCACACATTGTATATATTTTTCTTTGTGCATAAAAAATATATACCTTACCACAACACAACACTGATGGCACTGACAATGGACTGATAATGCAAAGTGGCCTCTGTAGTGTCTACACAATCAATGTCTGTGGTGATAATGAGCTTGCGGTCTTATTTACACAGTGTATCATGTGTATTTGAAATACACATCTTGGATTTTTTTTTTTTAACTAGAGTCGTTTTTGGAGAAGTTAGATAAAGATAGATGGTAGGAACTATAACCAATGAACACAAGATCAGTGGTTATAGTTCCTATCATCTAACTTCTTCTAAAACAATCCTCATTTTTTAAAAAAAAAATTCTAAGACGTGTATTTCAAATGCGTATGATACACTGTGTAAATAAGACAGCTTGCTATAAGGTTTATTTATTCACTCTGACGGAGCTAGACTAGCTGACTCCCATAGACTTGAAGTCTTTATGCTAAGCTAACACAAAATGCTAACACTTGGAACTGAAGCAGCGGACATACAGAGGTGAAAATGGTATCAAACATCCTGTCTCGGTCTGGGTAAATCGGTAAAAGTGGATATTGCCCAAAACGTTGGAGTATTCCTTTAACTTTAGAGTGAGACAAAATGGTGAAGTCTTTACTTTGCATGCATAATAGTGATAGAAAAACGTGCCATAATGCCAGTGCCATAAACTGAACACCCAGATCTGAAGCTTTGGTGCCTCCAGCAGCTTCCAGAAGAGGAAAGGGATTGTGGGGGGAAAGGAAAGGTGGAGAGTGGGTAATGCATGGTCAAGGAAGGTCTACCTGGGGTCCTTTTGAGGATCATCAATGGGCTGAGTATGTCTGGTTCGAGGTAGGGTGAGAAAATGGCTGCAACCACATGGAGCGAGGAGAGAAGAGAGAGATGGATCTGAGATGAGGCCGAGGAAGAGGAAAGAACTGAAGGATATGGAGACAGACAGACAGGCAGAGGGGAGCGGGAGAGAGAGGCCGAGAGATTTCTCAAACAAACAGGAAATGAAGAGACGGAGAAAGCTCACAGGATAGGTTGATGGAACAGCGTCGAAGGAGAGGAAAAATAGGCGAGGAAGATAAGAGAGGTTGAGAAATAGGATGGTGGAGAGATGTCTTCCTCAGCTCTATCACAAAGACAGATGGATGCGATGCACCTAATAAACTAGCAGCGTTCACACTAAAGAAATAAAAGACGGAGCAGCAGAGGCAAGCTGCTTGTTGTCAACTCTGCTCATAACAAATCTAAGCTTCTGGTATGATCAAAAGACCTTTATTCCCTTAAAGGTGTTCTAGTGTCAAGATCAGAGAAATTACATACAATAAGATTTCTTTTACAGTCACATTTTCAAAAACAAAGGCATTGGTACATAAACACAGAAAAATACATGGGGAAAAAATACAAAAAAAAAAAAAAATAACAGCCAAACAAAAATCTATCATAATAGTACACAAGAATTTTCTGGGATAATTCCAAATTCTCCATGACTCATTTCCTATGTCATTTTCAGCGGTTTTCAATAAATAAGCGGAAGTTGTTAATTAAAGTTGCTGAAATACATTCAAGTGAGCACTGTCCCAGACAATTTAGATAAGTGCATTTCCTGTGTCTGACGCTGATTTAGGCTGCGTCTCAGAAATATCAAATAAAGTTAATTGGACGGGGGAAAGTAGCAGTGGCCTGGCAGTGCCAAGGCTCTGAGTGGACTCTTGCATCTTGGAGCGACACTTACCAAGCCTCGCACAATATAAGTGCTGACGGAGGATAACTGACCATTTCCCCTTGACCACCTCTTCCATAAAGGTGGTGATATACGTGAAAATATATGCAACTTTTCTGCAGCAATGCGGGTGGGGAAATATCGCCTTGACAAGAGATGAGGATTGGCGAACCTTGGCCAAAGAAAAATAGATATATCCTGGTGGCAAACATTTGAATACTTCCCCAAATTGGCTCAAAATGTCGCCTGAGTATTTAAAGCCCTCTGAATCTTCAAACCAAACTGTCAATCAGCGCGACTCCTAAGCAGTATACACAAGTGAGGTCTGGCCCTCATATAAAGGTTTGTTTAACTCAGATGGCACTTCTCTGCGGAATCAGTGGAGTGACTGAAAAGTGAGCCGAAGTCAACTGTTCAGCCAAATTTCTTGCCGAGGGATGAACTTTTTTTGAGTTTTGAGGCTGTGTTATATTCATTTGTTTCATGTGTTTGATAATAATAAACATTCCTCTTTCTAATATAGAAGAGCAGTAGGTAGAGAGGCAGACCCAGCCCCCACTGCAGGAACTTTTTCTCTTACTATTCCTGGACCTATCGTTTGAGTTCCATTTCTCTGAGATTATAAACTGTTATTAAAACTCATTTTCATTCTCACATCTGGATTAAGTAGAACTGGCATGTGTTTGGTAAACCTGTTTTCAGTATACAGGAAAAGAAAAACAGGGGAGAAGAAAGAGGAGATACAAAAGAAACACACACCACTGTATGAAATCAACACATTTTTGTCTGGAGTTTCCGGGGTATGGACCATGCTGCTCTTCCAGGAGGAGGATATCAAAGAGCACCACAAGGAGATCAGCTTCCAGAGAATTTAAGGCAAAACGGCAATGTGCGGTATTTGTTCAAGCACGCTTGCATGTGTGCATCTACTGTACACATTCAAGGAGTGTAAGCCGGAGTGTGTGTACCTGTCAGGTGAGTAGCTGTCGTCAGACACACTGCGGTGGTCCACTCTAGAGGCAGAGCTGTACTGAGAGGGCCCGGGGTCATAGGCCGGGTCCAGACTTCTGCTGTATGACAGAAGTGGACTGGATCACCCCCCTGTGTACTGTACACACCACACACTGCCCCCTACTGGCCAGGGAATACATGGCCTCACTGTACGTGGGGGATTCATTTTTTAATGCGTCTCAGATCTATATAAAACTGCGTGCATAGGGGTGATGGGGCATTTGACACTCAATCCAGGTAGCATAATGCTACAGTCAAAAGGTAACCACTTTTAAATCCCATTTTCCAGTGATGTAATGTCACCCAGAATAGCATTCCTTTCTTCTACGCTATTACAGCTCACACTAGCCTTCCTTTATCAAAATTTTGTGAATCACCATGCATGGAAATTTGTGTATCCCACTTCACAAAAGACAATATTAAATACATCATCACCTATGAACATAATCAGGAACACCAAAAAAAATAAATAAATAAAACATACACACACAAAAACATAAAATAAAGAGTATACCCAGAAAATAATGGTCAGCCTAGTGTATGGCCCAACATTAGTTACCTTGAGGGTGGGGGAACGCTGGGAGAGCGTGAGCGCGCCCGGTTTATATCGGCCGACCTCGAGCAGTGGTTGGATGACATCACCTGCTCAGGTACGGACAATGTAGAGCTCTGGAGATCTCGACCATTTGGCCGATAGTCTGTGAACAGATGGATAAAGAAAGGGAGAGATGGAGGGATGGGAAATAAGAGGGTGCTGGATTATTTAAATGGTATGATTTAAACATTTGGGTCATTATCGACACCTCTGATACATCACATGGCAGCATTGGGCTTCAAATTCAATGTGGATTTACCTTCTTTTTAAGTGTGTGAAATAAACTTAGTTTGCAGCATTTAATGAAAAATGATGATTGATGCAGACTCAGTTTAGCCACACCTAGTAACAGTGTAGGTAGTCTGTGTTAAATGCCATTCTCTCCAAGTGATAGATTTTCTATTTTCATTATGCTGAGTCTCCATATTCAAATAAATGAGGACTTGGTTTCAGTACAGGTGCGACTCATTCACTGTGTTACCATTGTGCATTAAACATGAAAATAGCCTTTAAGAAATCAGAAACATTATAATGAATTTTCTCTGCAAGACTGATTAGTTCATTGAACTTGAAAGAGTTCATTAACCGATAATCAGACATGGCTAGCAGCCATGGTTAAGGTCAATGCTTAGCACTATTAAAGTTGATTGATATTCAATAGAGTGTATAGCATATTAAAATGAATTAAACATAACTGTGAATCAAAAATAAGAATCAAGGGGAAAATGGGAGGTAATGATAAAGAAAAGCTGACCTTCACTTAAGGCAGGTTGACTATATATTATTAATGTATTAATAAGATTTTTTTTTTTCCATAAACGGTTTTGAAGCAGTTGTGAGTAGTGCAGTAGTTGAAATAAATCTATCAAAGCATCTCATATCTGGGTCATATTATGTGTATGAATTACAAGCAGATACAATAATGAAAACAAAATCCTTTACAGTTTTTTTTAACGATCACAAGCTTAAATTCAACCTATCATCACTGTGATTCATATTCAATTTAACAGGGAAAACAGCTGCCATTTCTAAACAGCAGCTCCAGCACGGAGCTAACTATGCTGCACAGCAATCAACTAGCGTGCACGGCCAGTTTAACCCTATTCTTTCTCTTGACATGCTGGCTCACGCATGAGTACAACCGGCCTGTTAAGCACATATAAAGAGGGGAACCTTTACTGACAATTAACAGGATTCAACAAGAAGAGAAGCCTGCACTGCTGGAGAAGTGGAGAACAACCTTGAAGGACAAAAATGTACTGTGCAAATGTTAAAAATGTGTTTTTAATTCTATAAAAACGCCCTGTGCTGGACTGAACTATAGTTCCAAAAGCAGGATTATTCCAGTAACATTAGCATAACCTCTGCATTAATTACTTGTATGCATTTGAGGTCACAATGGCTGCCTGCTGCATGCACGATACAATTAGAAACCTGGCAGTCGGTGTGCCATTAAAAAAATGCGTTGAAATATTCTTTTTCTTCTACCTTTAGAAGCAATGGTGTCAGCAGTTTAATGCAAAGACGGCCGGATTAGCTGAGATCTAGTGCAGCCCGAGTAAAGAGGGGAGAGACGAGCACAGAGGAGGGTGCGAACGGAGCTGAGCGAAGGGGTATTCCCTTTACTGTGAATGAAGTGAAGGGGACTGGTGTGGTGAGGCAGTGAGGGGCTGATGAGAATGTTAAAGAGGCTGGAGGAGGGTTTCCCTCAGCCACAGTATCATCAGCAGGCCCAGGCTTCCCCTGTCTGTCTGTCTCAGAGGCCGTTTGCCACAGCAACCTGCCGTATTCTCCCTCTCTCTCTCTGACGCATTAGCTCTCTATGTCTCTCTTTCCTTCCCTCCCTTTTCTATATGGCATGGATGTACTAATAAGGATGCACACCATTACCACATGTTAAAAGAATAGCGCAGGCAGCTGTCTGCAGCTATGCGCCGCAATTTACCAGTACCTTTTCTGCAAATGAGGTCGGCGTGATTTCACTCTTACAGGGCTTGGATTGCGTTTGAAACACAACATCAGGCTGCAGAAAAAAAGAGGAGCTACCAGAGTGTGTATTTGCTTTATGCTTTTCTGCAATAAGTCGGCTTAAAATTGAAGTTCCGGGGAAAAATACTTAATAAATAGGCAAAAGTAGCAACGTTGATTTGATCTATGGTTGCCTTACATATTTCAGCATTGCTGTCTCAAGGACGATATTTTTCGACAGCAAATTTGAAGTAGCTGTCTGTCTTTTTCTCATTCTGTCTCTCTCTGGATGGTACCAGCTCTGCTTCTCCGTTCCTGATGTGCAGCGTGGGCGTACTGCTAGAGCCGGGGTGTGTACAGCAGCAACAGCAACTAGCAGTGCAGAGGCAGACAAAACCTCACTGTTCCTGCTGCTGCTGCTGATGGGCTGCAGCATTTTGCTCTCTAATGCAATGTAGGGATGTATTTGTAAGCGGTTCACCCCCGGCAAGCATTCGATGGACAGCGGCGTGCAGGAGTCTACCCAGAAAAAAAATCTAAATTCACAGTATGATATTACGGCGTGGTGAAAATTCATCTTAAAATAGGAAACTGTTTTGAACTAATATCCAAAAGATGCTTCAGTAATTTCACAGAATGATGCAGATAGTAATTATGGACGACAACAGATGTCTCAGCTTTCATTTTGGTATTGTATTTACATTGCAACACTGGTGATTGTTGTCCTTGCAACATCTATTCACTGTCGAACTGTAACTGCTGGGCTTTCACATTTGAGTCTCTCGTCGTGCAAATGCATTACTTCACATGGATTTTCAGGTCTTGTGCCGTCTACATTATGACTAAGTGTTACTGGTGTTAATACAGCCTTCGTAGCTTACCTGTTATTACTCCAACCCCGTCTTCACAATCATAGTCTGAGATCTCGCTGTCACTTATCCTCTGGGATCCTTCAAGGTAAAGAGACAGAGAGAAAGACGGGGAGAGGGGAGAAAAGGAAAAGGGCGGAAGATTGAATGGAGAGACAGACAGACAGACAGACAGACAGACGTGAGGAAGGCAGAAACGTCAATTCACATCCATCTAAGTTCACTCAGTTGCTTTTACTATGACAGCCTGGCACTGGTTAAACTAAACTGCATCTAAACTGATATTTACTCAGTGAATTTAAGCGTCTAAGTCACTGCAATCCCCACACGCAGACAAACAGTCCTGTGAGAGAGCAGTTTCGATTACATATGTGGAAATATGCGTCAACTGTAACAAATAATGCGGCGGTTCGCCGGCCGACAGCAACGAGGCGGCAGATCTCTCTTCATCTGAACTACGGCGCTTCATTCAATCATCCAATTTACATGTGAAGATGGGGGGGGGTGCTGGGAGAAGTGATCTGGCTCTACAGCTCTTTTTTTCTTCCTCCC
>OMKZ01043787.1:0-12186 GCA_900302535.1 Neoniphon sammara
GGGGAAAAAAAACAAACAAACAAACAAAAAAAAAAACTAGATAATTGGAACATGAACATAAAAAAGATACTATGAAGCCAGGCTTAAAATGTTTTTTTCTTTTTCTTTTTCCTTTTTATTTTGAGAGCTGATTTGTGAGTTTGATTCTTAATTTCTTTCCTTAACCATAAAAGTGAAGCAGAAAAAAATACTAATTTTCTATCTGACTAGCCTACTCTTCCAGAATTATTAATCTAACCTTATAGTTCAAGAAAATAATTCACAATCTCTCATTTACCATGACCTTATCATCCTCCTTCCCTCATTCTCCTCTCGTCTTGCTGTATTTATTCATGCAACCACCAGGGAGCGCTAGAGGACTAACATTTTGTACACGCAGACTACCAAACTGCCAATGAATGCCTGTTCTCATAAGACAAACAAGGACACGGGCTTTCTCTCCTTTTTTTTATTAATAAATCTCCCCACCAGTCAAACGCACAGTGCTTTGCTATTTCCACTATCCAACTCATCATCATTTCATCTCTGCATCTCTCAGGTTCATGGTTCAATTCGGCAAAGTTGCACAATAAATTAGTATTTACAAGCAATTGGGAAAAGCAAGTGGAAAGCTACAACAAACTATTGCCATTAAAGGAGCTATCAGAAATCATATGGTAATGTGACAGCCAGTGAAACAGCCTGCAGTCAATATTGTTGCATAAAAAGCTGAAAGATCTCAGAAAAATAGATGATGGTCACAAGCTGATAGTTTAAGTGGCTGGATAAAGACCTGGCTGGGGTGCATCATCATCATCATCATCATCTCTCTCTCTCTCTCTCTCTCGCTCACTCGCTCGCTCTCGCACTCAAAAGTCTTCAGATTCTCTCCAGTTATCTTGGATTGTTGATGTGCCATCATGGAGTTTTGCAAAGACAACTCAGTTATCTGGGGAAAAGGAGGAAAAGGAGCACAGGAGTCACATTTCTTCCAAGAGGAGCTGTTTGGAAAAATCCAGCACAGCGGTGGCAACAAAATAAATACATGCACACACGCTTGTGAGGCTGTTCACAGCATGTCTTACCTCTGCACTCGTATCTGAGGTCTGAGAACAGGACGTGCTCCTGAGAGAACACAAACATTCCCAATCTGCCTCCAGCCAGGGTGTGGTCGTACACTGGCCCTGAGTCCGACATTATCTCCCTGCCCTCATACACCACCACCCTGAGGTGGGCACACAACAAAAATAACATGAGCATGTGGGAAATCACAAGCATGGTAACATTCATTTACCATAATGAAAAAGAAATCCACCCCAAAGCACTAACATTCTGCAAACAGCTATTAGCAATGTACCATGCATTTCTGGGTACATTTTGTTTTTTTAGTAACATACTTTGTTTTTTCTGTGGATAACTGGCCTCATGATGTGGTGTCACACTGAGATATTCCAGATACTCCGGAAAAAAAAAATCTAAAAGCCATGATAAGTGTAAAATTTAGGTGTCAGCCCCTCAGTTCAACAATCATACAGGGAGAAATCCATTGCAGAAGAAGCATGGATGCCAGTTTCTTTATTGACAGAAGCCTCAGTAGACCGAATGCAATGCAGGCACAGCTTGTATCTTAGCAGATCTGTCATCATTAGTCATCTTCAAACGGATTTTTGTCATTTAAACAACCAGTCACGCCAGACCACAGCATTAGTCTCCCTCAATTCGCTTTTATTTAGCTGGAAAAATATACTACCCTATCGAAATTGCTCTCCCCACCTACATGTAAAGACCACAGAGAACCCATTCTGTCAGGGTTGTTGACAATCACTCTGAGAAATGTAGGAAATCACTAAAAGAAAAAGAAGTACATGAAGCAGGTTGAGGAAAAGTGGATACGGATACGTCAAAAAAGTAAATCGCCATACTTCATTATAAGCTAACTGAACTGCTATAAACATCACAGATGTTGCATAAAGGTGGCTCTGAATGTAGTTTCTGCAGATGTAAAGTGTATTCAATTGGGACTCCGCTAAAACCTGGCCGAAATGGACGGCTGGAACTGCCCCAAAAGCCAAGCCCCAAAAGTGTGACTTCAGTCTAAGCCAATGATATCAAATGCTCTCACTGCAGAGTAAAAGTAATGGATTACTGTTAACGTGGAGATGTTTCCACTAGGGATGGGGTGTTTTTCTACTCAGAGAGCCCAGAACGTTGTCAGTTTCCCAAAAAACTTTGATTTTGAATTTGGCAGCTCTGAAAGATGGATAACTTCCATAATCCCGATCCAATTGTGGTTTATGACAGCTCAACATGAAAATCTGAATTTGGACTCTGAAGAGGAATACCAATTAAGTGAAGAATGCCTCAATTCACTACATCTTGACAAGTTTGCATCTATGTTGTCTGGTTAATGTCCACAGGAGTAGCTATAATATGACTAATGGCATTAATTATAAAAGTTTAATAAATGAAACTTCCAGCACCATAAACTATCACCTGACACTTTGGAAATTGTGATGACAGTCCTGGTACGGTACCTGATGAATCCAGTCTTGGGTCTGTGGATGAGATGCATGCGGTAGGCCGTGAAGTCCTTCCAGCCAATTTTGTTGGGATCATGCCACAGTGTCCTGACCTGACCCACACACACACACACACACAAACACACACACATACACACGCGAACACACGCATAACAGACGTCAGGGACTCTGTAAATATTATATCTAATATTTGATCTTCAGTGAGCCATTTCAACAAAAGCATATTCTAGGTATTAAGTTAGGAAAGAGTTGGCTCTTTTTATTCCCTCATGATGAAATTCAGTGATCATTTCTGATGTACCAGACAGAATATAAGGTCATAGAGAGATATAACGTAGTCAGTTACTGATCCATGCCTGGTGTCGGGTGTTTCCAGTGTGCCAGAGGGCATTGCGCAGATACTCCCCCGGTCCCGTGGTGGAGTTAACCAGTTTGATGGAAACTCCTGCTATTCCAAAGGCTTTGGACGGCTTCTTCTCCCAGTAGGCTTGAGACACCTGCACTCACAGAGCAAAAGGGTTTGGAGGATAAAAGACAGTCTAGTTGAGTTGACATATATAGACGATTAAGGACTGTCAATGCACACCCATGAGGAAGACATGGTGTTTTACTGGCAACTACTGCAGCACACGGGTATAAGGACAGAAGCTGTGGTCAAGTGGATGTTTCATGGTGGATGAACAGGGATAGTACCCCTTGTTGGAAGAACTTTTACATTCAAGCCCATTATTAATTAAAAGTTTTAGAGGAAAATTGAGGGGAAAATGGCCATTTCCCTCCCCATTAGTGAAGCCAATATGTTCCGACACTGACATTATCATCGGCAATAAAGTGGATGCAGCCAAGCTAGAAATTGGTGAAACCAAAAACATTTGGGAGCAAGCCAAGGCCGAAATGTACACATTAACACCAGGAAATTTTCTACATTGGTGCACATGTGATTGCTGGGTTGCATCATTATCATCAACATTGTACACTGTTCACTGGCCTCACCTGTTTCCACATAACAACATAGAAGCGCTGACTAGACTGGTAGGCGAACACGATGCCCGCGTAGTCGTCATCTCGGTTGGTATTCACATAAAACGTCACGCTGAAGTCTACTGCGCTGAACTTGTCATATCCTGTCACCATTTGAACCAAAGCGACATTTGATCAAGGTTAGGTTTTACCTTTTATGTTTACCCTGTAGTATTTTTTTCTCTACGTTGCATGAATTTTGAACTTTTTTTTATTGAAGTCATGCTTAGTCTCACCAAGGGCGATGCCAGGGTCGGAGTTGGCGGTCTGCAGCAGCTCGGTGCCCTGGCTACGGATCACCCAGAAGGGGTCAGATTGGGTGGTGCCTCGTGGGTCTAACAGAACCACCTGAAACTTCCTGAAGTCTGTGTATCGGATGTCCTGGTTCTCCGGGCAGGGATCGATGGCATCAGGAATAGTGTCGTTGTCGAAATCATTATGGCACGCATCTCCACAGCCATCACCTGTGAAACAGAAAGCAATTCTGTTATTTCTCTTTTAACCTGAATATTTTCCACTTGCAATAAAGAGGAAGAAGGATTGGAAAGGGAAATAACTGAAAAATGTAGAGTGAGATGCAGAGGGAAAGAGCAACGACTGGATAATGATGATAGATGAGGCAATCTGTTTTTCCTGATTTAATTGCACCACTAGGATCAATAAACTTGTATTATCTTGAATGTCAAACATGAAGATGGCCATGACCAGCCAAGACAAAAAAATATTTGAGTTGGCCTAACAGTGTGAGGATTTTACTGCATAATCCAGTTACCACTGAATCTTACCAGTGTGACTGCAAATGAACTGAAGATTTGCACAAAGGCATTGATGTTCAATGTCAGATATCATGTTCCCCATCACTAATTCATATCTGTATTATGATGCCACAGATGTTCTTATGCTATTGCAAGTTATTTGGTTGTGGTATTACTCGAAATCCTCCTAGATGACACTCTTTTCTGTGTCTGTTCAGCCATGTTGGCTATCACTGCTCATGCTAAATATCCAGTTCTTGATCTTATATATTTCATCCATTTTTACCTTTGTGTTTGTCGTTCCAGTTGCAGGACTTTACAGCAAAGATACTGGCTAGCATGATTGATGCCAAAACAAACAATACATCTATGGACAAAACTGAATACGTTGTTTATTGTCCTTGTAGTAAAATGAACTGTAAAGAGGAAAGAAAGAAGTGGCGGAGCGACAGGTCCATTGCAAGATGTTGTGCCAGAAGTGGAGAGACAAAAGCAGCAAGATGGTAGCATGCATGTTGCCCAGAAATATACTGTGCATAGGTCAAATCGCTGCTGTATACTTTTGTATAGAACGGACATTTATTTATGAGAAAATGTCACACATGATTGCAAAATTGCCAAAGGTCAATTGAAGTGAGTTCCGTTTCAACTGGCAAAACTCAACTTACAAAAAACGTGAAATGTGCACGCAATTTATCAGTAAGTTGGGCTGACAATAAGAACCATGTAGACTCAACCACAGTTCACCTATTACAAAACATTACGGGTAAAACTGACCATTAGAGTCCAGCTGGTCCCTGTTGGGCACCAGTCTGCAGTTGTCCCGGTCGTCAGGGATACCGTCGTTGTCGTCGTCATGGTCACAGGCGTCTCCCTTCCCGTCCTGGTCGTGGTCGGCCTGGTTGCTATTGGCGATGTAGGGGCAGTTGTCCAGAGAGTTTTGGTGCCCGTCTTCGTCAATGTCATCGTTGTCATCACACGTGTCCCCCACTAGGTCACTGTCAGAGTCAAGCTATGCACACACACATACACACTCATATTAACTTGTGGCAGTGCCCAGACGACTTGGCTGCTTAGAAATCCATATGCACATGCATATAAGATGTGTGTGTGCTTGTGTGTCTTTGTGTTCTTTTCTACCTGCAGTGGGTTATGCAGGAGAGGACAGTTGTCACACTGGTCTCCAACTCCATCCAGGTCTGTATCCCTCTGGTCAGTGTTATAGACATAGGGACAGTTGTCGCGGTCATTCAATACCTCTGGAGAGAGAAAAGAGAGAGAGAAAGAGAAGCAATTACATTCTGTACGCCATTTACAATTTCATTACACCTGGAACCAGAGCATAAGCATTCCATCCCATCTGGATCACAACTGAGGCTAGTTAAATGTCAGTTCATCTATAATCATGTTTTATCTGTACGCCAGGCCTGATTAGTGATTAGCTAGTACCATCTCCATCGATGTCGATGCTGCAGGCATCTCCCTCTCCGTTGTCGTCAGTGTCCGTCTGCAGGGGGTTGTTATCAAACGGACAGTTGTCGCAGCGGTCTCCAACCCCGTCCCTGTCAGAATCAAACTGACGAGGGTTGTACACCAGCGGGCAGTTGTCCTAAGATGAACAGACACATGTATACACATGCACAGAGGCTGTGAATGTACTGTACATTTGTCTTCAGATGGCACAATCTGTACATTTATACAGTGTGGACTATGCAGTACATAGATACAACCTCTTACTTGATACCATCTCATCCTCATAGTCTCTCCGTGTCTCAACCACATTGTCTCACCCTCTCATCTAAGATGTCATCATTGTCATCATCAGGATCACAGGCGTCTCCCAGTCCATCCATGTCCAGGTCCTCCTGTCCAGAGTTTGGCAGTCCAGGACAGTTATCCTGCAGCCAATCACAATGCAGTTTAGTTGCCGTACACCCAGCTCAGATGTCTGCCACCCAGTTGGATAGATACTTGTCACTAACTGGACAGTACGTACTACTATGATCGGGATGGATCTATATGTTGGTTTGCCAATATAATGATTATGGCCTTTCAATAAAAATTGGATACTGGCTAGTCATTGTGGTCCAACACTCATAAGATGGAGGTGAGGATTTGATTGTAACAGTTTCATGCGTGCCATGAAACTTACCTCACCTTGTCTTAAGGAACTACTAACCCACCTAAAAGAATTTCATCTTTCAGAGTCCCATGGTCTAAATAGTCTTCCGAGGTTCTTCCACCCCATCAAAAATAAATTTAGATGAAACACTGACTTGTATTTTGTGTTTTTGTTCATTTATAAACTGTTAGCTATGGTCAATCAGGCCTTCAAACACCTGTATCAGTGTAATTTTAATGTGTAGGTATTACCTTCTGACAGTGGTAGGTGGCATTCATCTTGCAGGTCAAGCTGTGGTTGGGCCAGCCATCCAGGTCAGAGTCTTCACCACACAAGTATCCGTCACCCGCGTACCCCACAGCACACACACACTTGTACAAGATCTCGGATGCCAGGCCCAGGTAGATACACGCAGCATATTTGTGGCAGGAGTGTGACTTGTCTTTGCAAGGATTGTATGGCTCACACACCTATATCCAAAACAACACCTTGAGAATCCAAAAGTCTCTGCAGGGTATTATATGATGCAACACATTTTAGACAAAAGGCAAAAGTTTGAAGAAACACACGTACCTGCTTGGTTTCCTGGGCTTGCTCCAGTCCGAGGCCATACGGCTGGTTGCCTTTATAGCGAGGTGGACAGGGCAGGCAGTAGTATCCAGGATCTGTGTTCACACACTCTGTAAAGCACACACCCTCCACGTCACACTGCAGAGACAGAGGGTTTGCCCATATTCACAATGTCAAAAGGTGATCAGTGTATGTGTGTTACAGGGGGTGTGTATAGGAGGACCTGTGGAGCCCTTTTGGAGTGAGCCTAATCTGCCCAATAATCCTGTGCCTGCCATCATCATAGTCCATTGTTGCACAGTTAAAGGGTGTGTATGTGTGTGTTTGTTGATATTGGTGATACTACTGTACCTCATTCTCATCTTCGCAGTGAGTGCCGTTGCCCTGTAAACCGAGCGGACAGCGTCCACATTCCCATGACCCATCGCTATGTGATGTGCACTCCACGCCAGGAAAACATGGGTGTGACAACAAGCAGATGTCTGAAAACAGACACACACACACACACACACACACACACACACACGGACACATAGTGGTGAGTTTAGAATTAAAAACCCATTAGTCAGAAATTGGGTCACGGGCCCCCAAATTATTCTTAAGAAATTAATATTTAAATAATTTGTCTTTAATATGAGCCAAAGCTTCTCTAAGTCCCTGTAATATAATGTAGACAGAGTAAGTACTGTAAGGCGTTCCTTTAGTTGCCTTAAAAATTGGATAAATATTGCTTAATCTTTCTACTAACTAGGCAAAAAGGCTTTAGGTGCTCAAAACTGTAATTCCAATTATTTTGAAAATATCTTAGAAAAATAGCTGCAAATTTCCGGATAAGAGATGAGAAGTTACACATCGGAGATTAAGATTTCTCCGCAGAGTTAAAGTTTGCCAACAAGTTTAAGGCTTACCCATTGACGTAAGTTATAGCTATAGCCTAAGGTTTGCTTACAGGATTAAGATTTACCAATAGAGTTAAGATACATCTATAGGTTTAAGGATTAACAGGGATTACCTACAGTGTAAGGTTAAGGTTTACCAACACAATTCAAGGTTTACCTATAGGACACGGTTGTTTGTTACATGCTTCATAATCCACAGCATCTCCGGCACACTGCTTTCCTCCGTGCTGAGGGATCGGGTTTGAGCACTCCCTCTTGCGACTTGACAGACCTCCTCCACATGTGTCTGAACATGGTGACCACTCAGACCAGGCCGTCCACCCACCGGCAACTACACACACACACACACACGCACACAGACATGCCACTCACCAGTAAGCCAGAAACTGCTACTGTGCAATTCATATGTATATATGTGGCTGTATACTTACTGGGACAGAGTGTATTGTTGCAGGATTGTGTTTCCCTGCCGGGGCCCAGGCACCCTTTGCCCCCTCTCTGTGGTGGAGGATTATTGCACAGTCGGACATGTGTGATGTAGCCTTCTCCACATGTGGTAGTGCATGCAGACCAAGGAGACCACAGGCCCCAGCCTCCGTCAACACGCACTAGACAGAGAGCAAACACCAGTTTTTCACAATCTTGCTAGGAAAAATCCATCAGATCTGGGATCAGAGGAATTCTGCAAGGCTCTACCACCACAGCTCCTCCACATTGTGTGCACATTTACATACCTAAACCAGCATGTTGCAATTTGTGATGACAATACCTGAAATCCATCTGTGAGAGCTCATCTGAAGTTCCAGAATTTGCTCTTTGGAGAATAATTCAGTTTGTCCCATAGGGCCAGGTATGCTCAATCAATCCAGAACAGGAAGCAAATCATGAAATAACATGTCTGACCGGCAGTATGGTGTCCTACCTTTGCGGTCACACTTCATCAGCGTGCAGCTGCGGGTTTGAACTGAGGGGCCGGTGCAGGAAGACATGGGGCCATCACAGGACCGGCCCCGCTGCTGCCCTCCACGCCCACATGTGACTGAACAGGCCGTCCACTCAGACCACGGGGACCAACCTTCTTCAGCTTCACACACACCAACATGATTGTGTTGTTATATTTATGGAGTTATTCCACTGAATTTTATTCCCTCACCTCTGACCTGAACATACACAACCTTAAACATATGTCTACACTTTCTAGAATTGTGCATGCTAAATTATGACTTGTCTCTGGGCACTGGCAGCCAGAGATGCAGGTCAAACTTACCCAGACACACAGGGCAGCACTCTCCATCAATAAAGGAGGGATTGAGGCAGGACACAGGTGGACATGACACCTGCTGACATACCACCTTTCCAAACTGTGAACGGAGAGGTCAAGAGAAGCCAGTGTTAAAGGGACACTGTGCCAGGACAGGACCGTTTGGACTCAACTGACAAAAGACGTGGAATAAGCATGAAATTTGATGGTTGAGTCTACAACCTTCAATTTTGCATGGTGCACTGATGATAATTTAAATTTTATAATAATAACATTAGTCAAAAGCCATAACTGAGCCAAACTTTGGTCAATCTATGCGTAATGATGTCCCAAATAATATTTTACAAAGTGAAATGGAGAGAGAAAGGGAAACAAAAAGCTAGAGGAAAAAATAGGGCGAGAGTAACAGTGGCAGTCTGGCAGATATAGTACATTTAAAAAAAAAGTTAAAGGTTATTGAGTCAGTGTTCAGTAGAGTATTTCCTGAAACAAAGTTCTGCCAAAGAGGTGAAATAGTTTCACTTTATTTCAGTGCAACCCATTTTTATTCAGTATAGTTTTGGCATAATCTTTAAAAAGTGGTATGCCTTATAAAAATATTGTAGTTTTATTTTTTTTTTAAAGAAAATTCTTGAAACAAACTGCGCTGGATATGAGTGAAACAATCACTCACTGGATTTTCTTCTCTCTGTGTTGAGAACATCAACTTTTTATGGCCAAATGTCAAATGAAATGGCTTGTAAAGATCGACATTATTGCAGAGTTGAAGATTTACCGCTTAATCTAAAGGGATACAGAAGATGTCTAGGTCTGCTACATATCCATGACACATCTTCCATCAAGTCAGAGAACTAGATGGCGTTTTACCAAGAAAGACAGCGCTGCTATATTTTAAATTTTGTTCAACACTGACCTGGCAAGCACAGGAGGTGCAGCTGTCAACCTCCCAGTCCTCTCCGTGCTCATACACTCGTCCATCCTGCACACACCAAATGTCCCCATCCCTATCTCTGTCCAAGTAATCTTCATAATCATCATCATCATCATCTTCATGAGTGCTGCTGTTGCTCCTGCTTCTACTGCCGCTTCTACTGCCGCCGCTGCCGCTTCTTCTACTGCCATTGCTGCTGTTATTTCTGTCTCTACTGCTGCTGCCGCTTCTACTGTCATTGCTGCTGCTTCTGTTGCCACTGCTTCTATTGTCGTTGCTGCCATTTTTATTGCTGTTGCTGTTGTTGTTTCTGCCTCTATTGCTGCTGTTGCTTCCACTGTTGCTGCTGCCGCCGCTGCTGCTGCTGTTGCTCAACTCAGCTAAAGTTATACGCATCTCCTCATTTTCTTCTGTCTGAGAACACACATACAGATGTAAATAGTAAGCTAACGGTGCAACATAGCATATTAAACATCAACATAGCAAAGTAAACAAAGGCACGGTAAACAAATTAAATTATGGTTGAGACTAGCAGTAGCCAACATTTTAACATTCTTTTCAAAATTACAACCACATATCCCACAAATCCTGGGGCTTCATGCCTCAAAGGGATGCAGCTACATGCTCCATTTGCACTGAAAGTACAGCAGCCCCTTCCTGTTTTGTCCCATAAAGTAACATCCCTTTCTACTGTAAAGTAATTAAGCAGATTTGGCAATCTGTTGCATCCATTGTAAAACACAGTATAGAGTTCAGTAGAGGCTGTAAATCTTCACAATGAGGGTCTCATTTGTTTATGGTAATCATTACATGAAAAACTGAAATGGTTATCACATATGATAAAATGCTTCACATAGCCCCTTTAAAGTTACATGGAAATAAGTGGAGAATTGCCCATGCTATGTTTGCATGCATTTGTGTCCCTGCAGGTGCCTTACTACTCTCTGCAGGTCTTCTAGCAGGTTGCTGGTGACGATACGTAGGCCTTGGATCTCAGTGATCAGGCCAATCAATTCATCACATGGGTGACGACACATTTCTGACGACGACCCCTCGACCTCTACAGCCCCCACACCTGTGGAGGAGGCATGAGTGTGAACATTTTTGTATTTGGATAAAGCGAGTTTGTATTTGGGTAAAAACGTGTGTCCGTGCCCGTCTGCTTGTGTGAGAGAGAAAATATATATTTATGCATGTGTGTGCATGCATATGTGTGCATGTTTGCTAAAATGCATGTGTGTTTGAGTGAGTCAGTGAGTGAACACACGTGTAGGTGCACGTGTGGTACCTGAGTAAACAGCCGCTGCATAAAAGATTATCAAAAGCCAGGGGAAACATCTCAGCGGAGTCATTCCTGTTCACACATAAATCACATACGCAGCTTCCATGAAGTATAGCAAATCTATGACCACACTACAACATGATACAAGCAGGACTGCTGCCAAGAAGATAGACGACGAAGAAGAAGAAGAAAAAGAAGAAGAAGAAGAGAATTAGCCTTGCATACCTGCGTGCTCCTCGCCACTCTCTTTCTCTACGATTAAAAGTGGTAATGACTTGTCCCTATAGCAGCTCCACAGGGGCTACAGAGGAATGTCTGTCTCCTCTCCTCTTCGCTTCCTTATTTCCTTGTCTCCTTGTTCCCTCGTCACCTTGGCATCTGCACCAAAGATCAGCTTCCTCAGTAATTTGTCATCCAATGATCCATAAAGAAAAACGACAACAAATAGGAAGAGATTGATGAAGGAGAAATCTGACTGGAGCACATGTGAACAGTTCTGTTAGCTCTGTGGCAAGTTACTATGTGTGTGTGTGTATTTGTTTGAGTGTGTGTGTGCATGTGTGTGTCAGGCAGGAGCAGAGGCCATATTTTACCCGGCTGTCTGGCGATGAACTGGGCTACATATCTCCCAGTGAGAAACCCAGCTGGATTGAGGGAGCTCTGTGTGTGTGTGTGTGCGTGTGTGTGTGTGTGGGCGGTTGGGTGTGGGAGGGGTGTGTGTGAAGATGACCTAGCTGATGGATCACAAAAACATCTACCTCTTATGGGATCATCTCTTTCTTTCTCTTTCTCTCTCCCTCTCTCTTTCTCTCTCTCTCTCTCTCTCT
>OMKZ01043788.1:17278-41921 GCA_900302535.1 Neoniphon sammara
TGATCCCGAATGCAGAAAGAGTTTTCAGCTCTGTTTGCCCACTGCAGAAAACAAATGGCCTTGTTTTCGTTTCTGATAAAGTCTTACTCTTAAGCTTGCAAAACAATGCAGAATATGCTGGTAGCTACTCAAGCTGTTTTTATCATGCCTGGGGGGCAGTTTAAAAGCCTCAGATCACTAAATTGTCCCAGCTGTCTTGACCATCTGCACTCTAAAAGGCCAGCCATGGAGGAGAGCAGCCTTTGTACTGGTGGCCATGTCAAAAAGCCAATTTTACAGCACTGTGCCGACTAAATGGCCCTCATGTGACAAATGTGGCTTAATGGATGAGACAGACAGCATGTAAAAGCCTGCTGCTAGCTGTAGTGCTTTACTTTTAACCATTCACCAATCCAAGACGGGACAAGATGGGACGTAATTACCATGACACTCGGTTTCATTGGAATGAGGACCAACGCCAACAGCTGGACTTTACAGTGCAACTATTTGATACCTCATTCAGGAGTCTCTTTCCTGTCTCCTATTGAGTTAGTGTGTGTGTGTGTGTGTGTGTGTGTGTGTGTTTGTGTGTGTGGTGTAGGATGAGAGAGAAGAAATTCAGAGTGTGACGTACACACTCAGACATATATAGTACAGAAAGGTTCACCACTGCCGTCTAAGGTATAAGTGCCTTGCTCGGTGGCATATCAGAGAGGTGTGATGTAAGTGCAGCACTGCTCTTTCCTGTTTTAATTTCTTAGTCAGTAATGCTTCATGTATTTTTCTCGATCAGTGAACACAGTGAACTTTGAAAAGTCTGCTGCTACTGCTATATTTTAAGAATTAAAGACAAGACAAATTAGTCTGATCATTTTATTAATCCATTGTGCACTGATCATGCACGAAGTCTAAGATAGCTTTGACATGTCAATCTTTCTGAGGTGTTTATTGAACTCCGATACTGATGATAGAAAAAGTATGGAAAACCAATTATTTATTTATTTTTAACTTCTAATTAATAGGGAAAACAAGTCCTGGTGAAATACATCACCCCCAACACAAAAACTTAATCATATTACTGAAAATGTGTTAAAAATATTTATTTAAAGTGTATTTTAAGTCTTAACCACATTAAATTTGCTCAGTAATTATACTTATGCTCATAAGTATAATTACTTTTGTTGCTCTAAGCAATATTATTTTAGCTTTATCTTGCCCAGAGGCATATTATTTCAGCTTTTTACTGTGGGTCAAATGTAGTGAAAGCAGTGGAAAAATGACAACATGCTGCAGAATCAAATTACAATTGCAGTACCAAATTTCAGAAAATGTAAGTATTGCAGAGCATTAAGAATTGCAATATTCTTGTATTGTGGCTCAAGCATTGAGATAGTATCACAGTAGGAGCTCTCTGGTGATTCCCTCCTCTATACTACAGTTTACATTACTGAATGTGTGAGAGGGGGAAAGTGTAATAATTCCCTCATCTCTTGTCCATTAGCATGTATGAAAACCCCAAAATCTCCACTCTTGTGCAGACACAAGCAGACAGCATGCATCTCCACTTGTCAAAGAAAACTTTTATCAATACCAAGAGCACTTGAAGTTTGTTTGCATTTTGTTTTCCAGCACTCTTAACAACTTCAGAAGTCAGATCACAGGAGTATCTGATCAAAGCGCTTCGTGGTTAGTTCTGGAAACACAGGAGTGCTACGCCACGCTTTGATACTCCACATCAATATTTCAATTCAACAATCGCTTGACATGCACCCATACTCCCAGAGACGAAAGACGAAAGGAGAGAGAGAGATCCAGGGAAGATGGAGGGGGTTTAGGAAGTAGATATAAAAGAGCTGGATTGAAGAAATTGTACATTGCCTTCTTCACCTTTGTGGCAACATTATATAAAATGAACCGAGATGCCCTATAGGCTTTTGCTCTTATCTATTAAAACCTTGATTTTAGTAGTCCGATAAAGCTAGTAGGCTCTAAATCACAAGCTACCAGCGATACAGGTCATGCAAGAATATTTCATTCAGCAAAAGCTACTTGAACCCAACATAATGTTTTTGGCTCAGAAACTGGATGTTACAAAGGGATTCATTTTGACCTTTTGTGAAGAGGCAGAATAACCTTTATGTAGCATTACTGCAGCCAAAAAGCTTGTCACCAGCTGAAAATCTGAGCGGAGGATATGTTTCATGTTTTATCAAAGGAAAGTAGTACAGGAACTCTGTACTGAAAAGGAGGAATTCAGTCCATCTGCCAAATGTCACTTTCATGGTGCTTCTTAATCATTTCATCATCTCAACAGAATACGACAAGCTTTGAAGGTTTCGCCCTATATGTATGTTTGATGTGAAAAGGAGAGTTGTGACAAAGTGGCATGAAAAAGTGCATAATCAATCAAGATGCAATAAATTACGCTGCTACTGCTATAAGCTGAAATTGGCTTTTAACAGCAAACACGGTAAAATATGGAAAATATTAAATGGAACCGTTTATCGCCATTTATAACTAAAAAACCTTCTGGGTTTATTTCTTTTATACATAAAACTCTCCCCAAAAGCAGTCTGACAGGTGAAGCCTACAGCAAACCATGCATTTGTCATTGCTTGAAAGCTCCTGCGAATTTGATAATCTGTCGGCACTGGAAGTATCCACTGTCACACCCTTTCTCAGCCTGATACGTCTATGTTAATTCATTTCCCCAACACAGCATTCAAAATTGATGATTACTAATTTACTGGGAAAAAGAATTGTTTATTCATATGGTTTGCTGTGTAAATTCCCTAAAAAGACTAATTCCCTCCAATAGCTTGTCTGTATAATGCCACATAATATGAATAATACAAAAGCAGTGGCAGAAACAAAAGAAAAAAACAATTGGATTATCAATCATAACGCGGCTCCAAACGCATTCACACACACAGATGAACAAAGGTAAATAATTAGCTGTACCAGTTGACAGTATCATTTACAGCCATCAAGTTAATGTGGGTATTGTAGCAGGCATGGACCCCTGCCAGTTGATCTTATAGCTTTGCTCAGTGGCAGGGGGAGATGTGAGCACCTGTCACATTGACATTGGCATCTGATCTTACCCAGTGTATTCAGATGGGACCGACTCCTGCATGAAATAGGAATAAAACTATATGAGTTGACAAAAGACTTCAGGATGATACAAGGCTACGGCTGGCTCTCAAGGCCATTCTTAACCTTATTTAACCTCACAGGAGGAAACCAGGGAGTAAAATATTATTATGGAAGAATTGATGGATTCTGTAGCCTGCTAAAGGCCTACATTATAATTAAAGAAAATAAACCAAACCCAAAATACCATGGATCCAGTTTAAAAAATATTACCCAAGAAATCTTGGCAATGGCATCTGGAAAAGGACTCGCATCGGTATGGTAACTAGATCTGGTGGCAAGGCTCCAGCTGAAATCAGTAATGCAAGGCAGAGGCAGAGAGATACAAGGGCTACACGTGCAACGCAGTCCCACACAGCCAGAGCAGTAGATTTATTTGTAAATGTACGCCCGTGATGCCAGTATCTGTTAAGCCCCTCCGTCAGCTCAGCCTCTGTAATGTGAGGGGAAGTGTCACCCTGTCACCACCATGCCAGGGATCAGCCTGCTGTTTATGTGTACTGCGAACCAAACCCAGCTTTGAGGAGGAGGGGAGAAAATGACACAGAGGCTCTTTCATCTAATCCTTGTGGCGTAATTTGCACCTCAGTAAGTTTAATTGATGACTACTGATCAAATCCTTGCCTTTGAAAATAAAATCTTTGGGATTGTTATTTTCCCCCTCAACCTGCAAAAAGAATTCTTAATGCACCTGATGAGAGGTTTCTAACTGACAGATCAGTTTTTGAGAGTTTGAACTTAGGTATATTGAACCAGAGCCCCTTTCAATATCGCGTGCATTTCTTCTACACGCAGTATTGAAGGGTTAAGTTTATATTTGAACTACACAAACTTCATACTTCATTAAGCAAACTTCGATGGCAGAGGCAGCAGCAGCAGCGGCGCCATATGCACCTGGGTTCTGCGTCTACTTCTTCCTCCGGAGATCTAACCTGAGCGTCAATGTCATTCAGACAAATGGATAGTGACAAGTCAAGCTTATCAGTGTCAACGTCAGGCTGCTCTGCGGGACTTTGATTCCGCACTTTTCCCACAGCTGAACAGAAGGCTGTGCTTTGCAAAACAAACCAACAAACAGAGAACCTGAAGAGTGTGATGAAAGAGTAAACAACATGGCCTGGTAACATGCCCCACAACCATGACACTTCCTAAGTAGGTTACCATGTGGGGTAACCCAATTTAACATGTGTCTGATCTCACTTTGGAGCATGCTGAGAACTTGCAGGAAGTTCACACCGTCCCAGCATAGCCGCTCATGAAGATTGATCAATCTCAGGACTTTGGCCTTGAAAAAATAAATAAATAAATAAATAAAAATCAAATGGGGCTGCCGCTAATGCCCTTGCATGTGCGCAAAGCAGTTCATTATCAAGAAAAATTATAAAGGAGTCAACCTATTGATGTTGCTTAACTAATTGTAAAGCAGGGACTCAAAAGCAGATGTTGCATTTCAAAGCAGTTGTGAGCAAGGAGACAGGTTATGATTTATGCTAAAATGTGTGGCTTCAAAGCGTCGAACGCGGCTTCTAAACAAATTGAACAAGTCAAGCGCTATTCACCCAGGACCAGGAGGGAGCCCAGCGCATGTAGATCAGAGGCGCGCGGCTGCCGCTTGTAATATCACTCAGTGGAGGAGGGGTCCCACTGGGGGGAGGCAGCACAGAGAGGCTAACAGTGAGCAGTGGTAGCACAGAGAGGAATTATGTACGAATGCAGCTGCAACACCTGTGCAGAAACTACAGCCCCCCACCCCTCCCTCCTCTCTCCCCCCTCCCGAAGCATCATCCTGATAGGGGGAGTGGAGAGGGGGTGGGCAGCACCTTGAGACTTGACATCCTTTCTGTGGCTGGCACTATTATTTGGGAGGAGATCGGAGAGTCGGTAAAAGATACGGGGCTTATGTCAACATACTGATGCAATTTTAGTAAACATGTATAAAGCAGGGTTACTTGTTGGGGAAGATGGGGGGGCTTTTAAATGCGTTTATCGCTGTTGTCTTCCAAATGAGGCAGGCTCTGAAATGTCTTTCGGAACAGACGATTTCCTGACTGGACTAGTCTCATAAATCTCAGGTTATAATTGTGCGTTTATGAGACGTGTACACAAATGAAATGACAATTCAAGACATAGAAAGCCAGAAAAACTGATGGACTCCAGAGACAATTTGATGTCTGCTTTATTTGTATTAGAATATACACACAGGAACAGAATCTATGTATGTACAATGCAGAGGAAAAGAAAAATGTGGAAATGATGTGTTTCATCCTGAATTGTACAATATTTCTCTATCTTGACGTTGACAAACGTGTAAAAAGACAGACTGCATGGACTTCTCTCATAAGTCATTTTCCCGTCTGTTTTCTTCTATTTGATGCAGCCTAAATTGGGACGGGAGAAACGAATTGCTAAATTTTTAATTAACTTCATAACATCTGCACTTGTGCTTTGAGAGAGCAGCGAGATTTCCTTTTAACCTATTCCAGCACATTTGCACACCAAGGTAAATCTTGATGCTGGCACTCTTACAGAAAGGAAGGGAAAAAAAATCAAAAATGGAAATGAACTCTCACTTGTGTGTGCAGATCAAAGAGGCAGAATTATTCAACTTTTTGCCATTGCTTGATCTTCAAAAAAGAAGAGGAAAAAGTAGGGGAGAATCTAGATGGATGAATCAGTTTTAGTTAGAGGATTCTTCAGTTGTTTTATCAGGGTCCGTTTTCTCATCTGGTGTATTTACTCGTACATCCTGGCTTTCATGTCTCAATTCTTGGCTAGTTCATTGTACAGGCATCAGAGCAGGCATATGCTTAAATATTGGTAGGCTACTGAGAAATACTCTCAGCTTCCCTTTTCTTTCTTCTTATTAGAAAATCTTTACCAAGTGATCATTTTTACCTGAATCAACCTGACTTTTTAAAGGCTGAACGACTGAATACAATAATATTGGTGTATACAAATTAAAACTGAAACATACAATTGTACACAGTGCAATGTCAACGCAATATTGACTATGAAAATAACCAGCCAGAGAACCAAATGCCTCATAAGCATCTTTGTACATTAACATTTTTACATCCAGGATACCAGAACAGAATACAGGATGATGCACCAGTCACTTTAAACTTTGTACCAGTCAGTATATTCACTGTGACTCTATTAAATACCGTAACACTTGAATTATATGCGTCAAGACGCTTTATACCTACATTCTGGACTCCGTTAATACTGCAGCACCAGTGCACCATTCCCATTGCACCTACATCCTGGACTCCCATGCAACACTGTAATCCCTACTGATTAATACCCCTATATTGTGATTCTGTTAACTCTAAAATGGCTGAATTACTCCACATCAGTCTCTTGCACCACTGTTAATACGGCAATAATTAAATTCTTAACCCTGATTACTCGGTATGTGACACTTGACCTAGCATTGCATTATTGCAAGATGTTGGTTATGGTTGTTTTTGTATCGTCTGTGGTGCTTTAGGTTTTTTTTTTTTTTTCTCTTGCGTGCAGTATGCTGTAACCCAAAGAAAACATTACCGTTTCTCTGTGCACTCTCCTTGTTAGGTGGAGTGGCAACCAGAAGGAGTTGATCAGTAACACCAGTCGATTTTTATGGGAAATTAACTCAATCCCCCATTACCATCACATCCTGATATATTACATTTCCTTTAAGTGGCACCACACAAAGCGAGTCACCATACAATACAGTTCATTACCACCCCACTAGAGAGGGCTCTTGAGGAGGCAATAGAAGTCAGTGAAAGGTAGACAACACTATTTGGGCTTTCTGTTAAAGGACAATAGAGCACATCTGGGCCACTTGACTGAAAGCATCTTTTTTTATTATTTCATACACAGATATTAAGGAAGAGTGAATTAATCTGCATTATTTGCTTTAAGTCACTGGAGGTCTGACTCCCGCTAGCTTTGATATCTTCCTCTCCACCATTACAGTCCATTCTGTCAGGTGAGGAGCCTATGAAATAGGAGCAGGCAGTCATCCCCCAGGCACCTGCATGGGCAGCCCTCGACTGATGTAGGTGATATCACAGCACACCAAAGCTCCTTTAACAAATCTCCCTTTGATACAGCGCACACAATGGTGTCTCTATAGGACACCACCTTACCTTTCTGTGTGTGGGTGCACAATAAGGCACGGCATCTCAAACAGAGAAAACAATCCCAGAGCCAAAAACTGGTGAGAGAGACACAGCTATAGTCCCGGGAAGTGAGGAAACCAGCTATTCGAGGGTTTCATGGTTTCCTGGCTATTACCCTATGTCTCCACAAGAGGGCACTGCTCCCATATTGTATCTGCACCATGACGAGAATTCACAAAATGCCACATATTTCATGTGAAACTGTCAGCAAAGTTAAGTAGTAGAAACTTCTGGTTGCCACTCTTAAATCAAAATATGAGAGAAACATTCCTTTAACAAATCTTTGTTAGAATAAAAAAAAAAATTCTTTGAACTCTATGGTTATCAGCTACCTCCATGATCAATGCCTGAGCACCAAACACTATCACTGACAGACCTGATGAAACCTTTCCATTGCAATGGTACCAAATCTTTTGGCTCTTATTTGACACTAAAAATCAGGAACTTTGGATTTTTCATTCACCAAGGGTCCACTTCCAGTTGATTTTTGGGTCACTGTACATGTGGGATGCACAGGAACCAACACCACCCTGGGGCCAGGACTGCTGCACTGATAATGATAATTGATTACACACTGAAGCGACTGACAGTGAGAACCAGTTGGTGCCTGCAGTGTTTAAATTCATGATGAAGAAGCATTTTGTTGTCAGCACTCACACATCTGAGGAATCCAAAAGGAGAAAAACATTATTAGGTCCAAGCTCTGATTGTCTCATTTTCCAGAGGAACTGGGCTACAAGCGAGATCCTGACCAGCATCTAGTAATAATAAAGAAACTGTAGCAGGACTATAAAAAGTGTCACTACAACCATTACTATTTCCTCAGAAGTCGTTTGAAACACAATAACTAGGACCGGATCTAGCCCCAGTTCCTGTTTGCTTCCATTTGGACCAGTTCTTGTTTCTTGTTGTGTAGTGGAAAAAAGGCCTTAAGATGTCAATATCACTTTTACTGTCATCACTGCACCCACCATCAGTCAGTCAGCAAGTCAGTCATTTAGTCAGTCTACAGGCCAGGCCAGGATAATGCACCTAATAACATCTAGAACTGCCTATATCAGGTTCCTCCACATTAACAAAAACTATTAAAAACAGATCAGTCTGTGTGGTCTGGTATAACGTTCCTGTAAAGCAGCTTTGTGCATCTATCAGTGTTTGCAGAACTCCTTTTGAGAGCCACTGGCATGTTGCAGAAAAAACCCAAAACAAAACAGGAGAGAGCTTCAACTAAGCCAGCGAGGCGGGGGCAGTCCCCAGGCTCTTGGCTTTGTCTGCCTGTTGAGTGGGGCCATCAGATAACAGCCAGGACAATGGCGCTCCATTCTGAGGGCTCTCTTAAATGAGCAGGAAGCGGCGGTGAGCGCCTAGCGGAGTCTTCTGGTGGACTCCCTGGGGTCCGCTCAGCCCTGACGGAGCACGCCACCGCTGAATGGCTGGAGAGCACGGGAGGAAATGAGAAGCCAGTGGCCACCCAGCCGGAGCCACGGGCGCCCTTTGATGCTGCGCTGACAAGGCCCAGGGTTAAGGGTGGGAGCAAGGGAAAGGTGATGGAGAGGAGAAGGGAGGGAGAGGAGAGGAGAGGAGAGAAGAGGAGAGGAGCATGTGTTTTTGTTTCTCTTATTCTTTTCTTTAACAATCCACTAAAAAAATGAAGAAGAAAGTATTCATGAAGATAGGTGATAGTATGATTTTCATAATCTTTCTATAGTCACATCAGTTTTAGAGCTTGTGGGGTCCATGTGTCCTCAAATGGGTATCCAGTCTCTGTAGCAAAGAAACTGTCTGTTTTAAGAAACCTGGTATGGGACTGGTGCCAACCAGGCGGGAAAAACATCTTGTTGTGGCCCCTGAGACTTGACAAAGTCTACCTTACCCTAGGAGTTATGACACCCTTTAAGATAAACGTATAGACCCAGGTATAGACCCATGTTTGGTAAAGAATGAGCTCTAAAACTCAGCATGGAGATGAGTGTCCCCTCAATCCATATAATGAAGTCTCATCCTCACATCTTGGTCATTCTCTGGCTATCCTCCCCAGCGGGTAGTTGGGCATGAACCAAGCTCATCAATAATAAAGGAAGTGATCTCCTCTGTGAACGACTGCTTTTTTCTCACACCACAACTGAATCATCTTCCTTCCAACTAACCATTAGGCCTACAATATAATACAACTACAGGAGTGAAATGCTGAAGCTATACCAAGTATTATGTGAAGTAATGCAAAAGCCCTCTTTGGTTTTGCAATTCCATTGTCTGGCCTTAGCTGTCTGTGTGTGTCTGTGCATGTGCGTGTCTCTGTGTGATGGTACTGTAGGGCAGGAAGGTGGACTGGCAGCCACCGGCACAGTTCAGGGTTCTTGTCTTCCCCTGTCGTCTCCTTGTCCTCCACCCTGCTGCTGTCACTCTGGTACGTGCTGCACGGGGTGTCTGCTGATGAAGCAGCCCTTCCTTAAAGTCAGATCTTTGGGCAGATCAGTGAGGATACTGGGGCAGTGCCAAGGTCCCAGCCCTCTTAGGGTTGGCAGGCTGACCTCAGGAAGGTCCGGAGTGAGAATATTATTGAGTGATATGCGTGTCTGCAGGGATTACAAAGGAAACTCTAAATGGATGTGATTGCAGCTCTTATGGAATATTGCCTTGTTTCTTGTGCCTTTATTGTTTTTATACATTGTAAGAAATGGGAAAGTCAAGGTTATTGAGGAAAACATCTTGTTGGTTGCAGACAAAGTCAGGAACTCAATTTAACATATAAGTACACATCTTAAACGTGACAGCAACTGAAAAGAAAATTTTTGAGTCAACATTTTGGGCAGTGAGCACAGCTTTACCTGTCCTGAACTTCAGGTGAGGTGAGCCTGGCTGCTCTGGTGATTCTCAAGGACCCACTTCATTTGAAGTCTCACGCACAAGACTATATTGTAGAGCCACTATGGTGGATCAGCGTAAAATGCCCAGCCCCTTAGCTTGCATCATTGTGGCTGATTTCACAACCAGTCAGAATATCGGACTGTCTAGATGGAAAACCTCTCAGGACTACACACAACTTTCTAAACAGATATCAAAAAAGCAAATAGCTATTAATTCTTACGTTGGTGTTAGTTTCATTCTATTTTTGAGCTGAGACCCTTGTATCCTAAGTGTAGAGCAGCTGGTGTTCATTATTAAATATATAGCAGCTGGTATTCATCATTACATGTATAGCAGCTGGTGTTCATTGTTTGCGTATGGTCTATATGGACCACAGTTAAGAGGGAATTTACAATAGGGTGGTGCCCTGTAAGGCTTTGAATGAAAGCACAAGGAAATTTTATATGTCCTTCGTTGTGTTGAAATGCTGCGGCTCCTACAGTTGAAAGTGAATTTGGTGTTGACGGCGCAGAGGTAAGGCAGACAATGCAGCAGTGGCTTTCACAATGTGGTTCAAGGCTGTGTCGCAGTTGTGTACTTGAGCTGCACAATGCTCTGGCACGGGCTAGGAAATAACATATTCCACAACCAGACTCCAACCAGGCAGTCAACTTAGGGCCTTTCTTAGACCTACAACAAAGCAGCTCTCCAACATTGTGCAGCGAAGCTTATTTGTTATTGTCAAACTGAAAAGTACTATACTGTAAAGGCAGTTTTTGAGTGAAGTTAGGTCGAATAACATGGCACATGTCTCATCTCTGCCCTGGAAGAGAGCGGAGGTGGAAAGTCAGCGAGAAGTAGCTGTCAGACAGAAATACCCCAGATGAGACTAAACACAGTTGAGTGTTTTGTTTTTCACCTGTGGCACCACGTCCTGACAGGGCACAGACAGGACAGCGACTAACGGGATCAGCAGCAACATGGAGAGGAAGGTCAAAGTGGAACCCGGGTCCGACCTTTTGTTCTCCTCTGAAGATAGACAGGCTGCTTCGTCAACACCATGACCTTTCAAAAGTCTGTTTTGGTCTCCAACATAGAAGAGCAGAACACGGCATGCTCTTTAAACTACACTTCCTTCACCAGCAGCAGACCTAACTATTACATAAATCAACCCCATCCGCTGCTTAATCAGATGGAAATAGCAGGATAATCAAAAACAGGGCTGAAACGAGGGTTCACCAAGTCATCATCTTTGTTGCTACCCCAACGAGAACATAAAACATAATTGTGGAGGATGCATCATGAGCGGACCCACACCCTCACGCACAGGTCCCCGGGGAGGCTGTGGACGTCAGCCAGAGGCAGGAGGACAGTAGGAGGGCGCTGTCTTACCCGCCCAGGAGATGGATGACACAGATGTTTGATGAATGGACATGGCTTGGAGTAGGTGTGGTGGAGGTCAGGAGATGTTCATCACCACTGAACACTGCAAGAGACTTGCCGGGCTCATGCAAATTAAAGAGAGAGTTTATGGTAGAAACATTGAAAAGCTCTATGCTTTACAACCAGGCCCCAGGTTTATGAGAACGAGGGGAGGGAACTAGGGAGGAACATTTTCCACAGAACTTTGACAAAAAGTAATTAGATCGTAGCGTGTTACCCGGGGAAATCTAGACATGCCTAATTACAGGTACAGTCAAGTACAGAGGAATTAGTAGAGGGAAAAAAAACTCCTTGACATCAGTTGGATATGCCACAAAGAATAGAATCTTTGTTTGATTGTTGTATTTCCTAAATAATGGAGCCCAACAAGCTACCATAAAATATACTTTTGAATGAACATCAAAGGGCTGTGGAATAAGCGGGTATGGAAAATGGATGCATGGATGGATCAAAGGGCTGTTAAATTCCTGAGTTGTGCTCGGCTCTTAACCCTTGCTGCAAGTTAGAATAGCGTGAGTGACAAATCGCAACAAATTCATACGGCAACAGGAAGAATTTATCAGAGAGAAGTGAGTGATGATCTGAAACAATGTAAAAAAAAAAAGAAAAAAGATGTGGACGACAAGAGGAGAGGCGCTAATGGATGGAGAGGAGCAGTGAACGGAAAGGGATGGGAGAGGTAAGGAGACAGGGACACAAGGAGCGGTGGACTGCCAGCAGCCAGCCTCATAGACAAGGTCATTTCCAAAGGACATGCCATGGGGGGTCGGGACAAGCATCCCATAAATGAGATAAAGAACAATGGGAGGAACTATAGCCCACAAAATCACCGGAGCCTCTCCCTGGACGAGAATAATAGAAAGGCCCTGTAAGATCAGGACACACACTCAGCATGAAGGAGACAGGGTGGATGAGATATTTTTATAATGTAATTAATATTGATGCAACAAGGAAAACGGGATCATAAGATATGCTGCCAAAGATAACTAGTTGCCATCATAGTTTATGTTTTTACAAGCCTCACAATTCTCCATAAGTGCTTTTTATAACAAGTGGAGATAATTGCTTGTCTTTGAAGAAAGTGCAGCAGCATCAACAGCACTGAACAATTGAACAAAACACACTACAGCGTGAATTAACATCCCTTTGCTTAATTCAAAGCATATTTAACATACTCTACCATCTCATTTCACATATTTTAATGCAACTGAAATTCATTAAACAGGTCTTATTGCAGTTATGTTGTGACCTCATATTCAAAACATGCATGTTTCAAGTGAAATGGGACATACCTTTTGACACATTTTGTGTCCAGAGAAGGGTGTTGATGTCCCATTAAGTATTGTTTTGAGCTGCAATAACAACGGGCCACATATTTGTGAGCTGTTCATTTTGATTGGATTGTATGAGCCACACATGCATTGTTGGTTGAAGTGTCACTCTGGTATTTTCATTTTCATTGTTTAAATTCATAAAGACCTGTCTGTCTGTGTCTTGGAGCAGAAGGGCTTCGTCTAGCTTTGGGGTTAACACCCCATATCCTTTTCCATTCAATGCATTGTTCCTTTTACCACTGATTAATATCTTGTTTAAACAGCCACCAGACACACCACGCCGTCAGTATGTTCATAAATCCTCTGGAGCTGATCAACACAATGGCCCACATTCTTTTAAAGGAAGTCCCTTATATCACTGCATCTCCTCTCCAACAGAGACACACGAGTTCTAGGATTATAAGACTGAAATGAAAACAACACGTTGTATATCTGTTTATTTCATTAATTTAAGTCATTACTGAGGCAGAGACACATCACACCCTGGCATGTGTCCAGACAGTGCTTCAGTTCCGTAGGCATCACTGGACCTCTCACCTACGCCCTGCCTGGCTCCAGTCACATCTTGAGTAATGTTCTCTTACTCATGGAATAACAACACGGGCAAAACCTCATTAAACGTTCTCCACTTTTACTTTCACTACTAGGTCATGTCCTCTTCCACTGGCACCTGGAGGCTACTTGGCGTCCTCTTCATCACTTTCTTTTATATGTTGTAAATCTATTATAATTTTGTTATTCTGATTTTGTGTACTCAATGTTCTATTCTGTACACACAACATCTATTGCATGTCTGTTTGGGAGAAGGATCCCTCCTCTGTTGCTCTCCCTGAAGTTTCTCCGCTTTCTCCCTGTTAAAGGGTTTTTTAGGGAGTTTGTCCTTATTCGATGTGAGGGTCTAAGGACAGAGGATGTTCTATTGCTGTACAGACTGTAAAGCTCTCTGAGACAAATTTGTAATTTGTGATATTGGGGTATACAAATAAAAATTGACTTGACTACTTTGCCTTCTTTAATTTGGCACTAAACATAATCATAGTTGGAGAGAAATTGAGACACTTATCGAGGCTAAATCACTTGACCCAACTCCAGCGCGTTCACACCTCACACTGATTATGGCTTTCCTTCAAGTGATGAGTTGACAAATTATAGATGATTTCACAGCCAAATTATTAAAATAAATGTACAGTAATGAGTTTGGTCTGTCTGTAATAGTTAAGCCTTTTGAATACAGTAAACGTTTTGCCCTATTTGCCTAGGTCTAGGCCCATTCAAGCCAAAACCCTTGGGTGGTGGCCTGTGCAACAATGGGAAATCATGGCACTGCATGCACTTCTTCACGTAGCCTTACTACACACTGGATGGAAAAACTCATTCACAGGGCTTTTGCCCAAACAAATTCTCCATTTTCATTGTAACATTGTTTGAATTTTACTATAATAGCACAGAGCCTCTGTTTAGATTGTGATCTAAACAGTGGTTGGTTACATTATGATGAATGAGGATTTTACACCATGACATCACCCAGCAAAGCTATGAAACCTGTTACATTCACTGTTCAAAGGACAAGACTCAGTCACCCATTCATTCAAGACAAGTAGCTTATATCCAGTATAACATAGGCTGGTTGGTCTTTTCTATGTGAACCCATCACAAACAATGTAATGTTATTGGCAGCTGACACAGATCCATTTATATCTTATATTCATCCAAAGCTCCCTTGTATTCACTCCTATCTTTGACAGGGAACAACATCTCACTCACACAATTTCTGATCAGAGTCAAGTTGTGGTTTGATCGATGAACCACACTGCCATGTATGATTGAGTTTCACAGGGGTCTCATGGGTACCAGAGTCTTTCAGTTTAAACACCCACCCATTACAGACATCCATCCTTCTCGGAAATGAATGCTAATAGATATGGTTTGAAGTTACACCTCAAATCGAACCAACAATACCACTTTGATCTCTTCGGGTGTTTCACAGTGCCATACATTGTCTGACTTGTACCTCTTAGCTTGTACCTCCCTCGTAGCTTTCCAGAGGCAGGCCAGAAGGGAGGATCTTCAAACAGTCGAGGACTGTGCAGTGCAAAGGAGTGTGTGAGGTGCGTGTATGTGTGTGTGTGTGTGTGTGTGTGTGTAGGTAGGGGGTGCGTGGGGGATAGGCAGATTGTATGGGTGACTAGATCATTTGTGACTGCAGCTGAACTCTTTTAGCAGTAGGACCCAGAGGATTAATGTAGCTATCCATGACCAGAAAAAAAAAATGACAAGCACACCTTTATGGGATCTCTGCCAGACAAACATGTAAAAATCCTCCCCAAGTAGTTCAACACAGTAACAAAAAAGGTCCAGCTTTGAGCCATGTCATTGGCTAAGAAGCGTCTGACAGGAAAATACAATGACTCTTGATGTCAGGGCAGAGTCTGCTATATATGTAATGCAATAGACAACATCTGTTCTGACTCTGCGGGAGCAAGTGCGAGGTAAACTATCATCACTCATCTTGGGGGGACAAGATGAGCGCTTCAGTGGCCGTGTACAGGAATATTTATACGGAGGACCGCTTCAAACAGGCCTATGGCTCCGAGGAAAAGACAAGTGGGAGTCTGCGGCTTCGGGAAAAGCTGACTGAGAGGTGCAGGTGTTCCCGGCGAGCCTGGCTTCACCTGTTGAAGGAGAGAGTGCCCATTTTCAGCTGGCTGCCGAGGTACAGGTTCAAGAAATGGATTTTAGGAGACACCGTAGCGGGACTGACAGTTGGTATTCTTCACATTCCGCAAGGTGAGCAAAAGTAATTATTTGTTCTTCGGCTATAATGCAACATTCAAATGGTTTACCGTTTCTGCTCAAAACTCCCCAACTTCCCCCACTGGATGTCGGTATGCATCTCGAGAGAAAGTGGCAATTTATTTTACTTTCTTTAGACTGTTTCATTTTTCTGATTTTTTGATTGGCAAGTGGGTTTATTTTTGAGCAGGTGCCACTGTAGAATCTGCAAATGAAAAATATCATAATATATTATAAATGCGTTGTATTATTTATTGTATTATATTATTAGATTCAAAGTTTATGTATAGTTTATAGGTTTATATCGTTTTGTATATGTTTATGTATGTATATACATGTACACACTGACTATGTGATGTATAGTTATCACTTATACCAACAGATTGCTATAACTTTTTTTAAACTTAAAAGTGACTGCCAGTCACCACCATTTCCACGTGTATGTATGTGTGTCTAAAATAAAAAAAATAATAAAGTAATAAGTTTACATTATATTGTAATGCCACAAAAAATCCTATTGATCATATATATCATATATCAAAGTCATATTGGATATGGAGTTCTTGTAGAAATTATGGTAATTGGCAGTCACTTCATGTGTTTATTTAGTAATATATTATATAAGTTATTTGTAGCATATTTAATCCTTCCTGTTGCACCAGCTGTAAGGTAAGATTACACATTCTGGGCATAGATATAAATAGATAGATTCATGTTTATTGATATTTGCCTGTCTGAATGTCCTCTCAAATCCAGGCATGGCCTTCGCTTTACTCACGTCTGTGGCACCAATATTTGGCCTTTACACCTCCTTCTTCCCTGTGGTCCTGTATATGTTGTTTGGCACGGGTCGCCATGTTTCCACAGGTGAGACCCATCTCCAGATCACAACTACTCCTTTTTACAGAAATCTAGTGCATATTCATTTTACTGTAGCATGATTGCAGATATCACAGTCTACATGGGTAATTGTTTTACTGTATGGAAGCTACTATACATGGTCAGATTTTATCACATGCTCCTTGACCTAATTATTGTTCCCTATGTGAGTCCATGCGTTTTCCACTGTAACTGTGATTATTTGTCTCTTCTCAGGTACCTTTGCTGTGGTGAGTCTGATGACTGGCTCTGTGGTGGAGCAGCTGGTGCCTACTCCTCTGGAGCTGAACTCCAGTTCTCCTGAAGCAGCAGACTTCGAGGCCCAGAGGATTGGAGTGGCCTCAGCTGTAGCACTTCTCTCAGGGATTATTATGGTAAGTCGGGGAGATCATGTTTGTAGCGTAAACATGAAGTCAAACAATCTAAAGAAATAGTTAGTGAATGGACATGGGAGATCCACCTTCCTTCCTACTTTATGTTTTGTAAAGACTTGAAGACCTGATTCCTTGACACACTGCGTTATGTCACATATTGATCTCTTGTGCCCCAGCTATGCATGTTTGGTCTCCAGCTGGGCTTCCTCTCCACCTATCTGTCGGAGCCAATCGTTAAGGCTTTCACCAGCGCCGCTGCCTTCCATGTCACCGTCTCACAGCTACAAAGCATGCTGGGGCTGCGGCTTCCTCGCCACACGGGGACCTTCTCCCTCTTCAAGGTCAGCAGTGCTTCATGATGACATTTTCAATGGCCTAATCCAGTGTTTACCTGTTGGGGAAAATGCACTATTAATGGAAAGCATGGGTGGACGTTCTATTAAAAGTGCACTGCATGGTCTTGTAGCATTGTAGCATCATTGTCCACTGTTTTTTTGTGTGCTCAGACCCTTGCGTCAGTGATGGAGAATTTGCCTCACACCAACATGGCGGAGCTGCTGATTTCCCTGGTGTGTTTGGCTGTCCTGGTGCCTGTTAAGGAGATCAACATGCGCTTCCGGCAGCGACTACGCACACCCATCCCTGTGGAGATCCTCACGGTCAGTCTGTCAATAGTCAACACCCACTATCATGATTGTTAGTGTTATACATTTTGAGGAGATGTTTGATATTTATATAGTAATTAGTAAGTTATGAATTAAGACTTTATTCTTTTTTTTCTCAGGTGATTATAGCTACAGGTGTGGCCTACGCCTCTTCACTGGATTCTACATATGACATTCAGATAGTTGGCCATATCCCAGCTGGGTAATCTTTTGTAGATTTGGCAAAATTCAAAACACTGATGATCCCATGTGACTTTCCATGAATTTGACTGTTTTTTTTCCTATCCTCAGCTTCCCAAGTCCACGGATACCTGCCTTGCACACTTTCCCCGACATCGCTGGAGACACAGTAGCCATAACGTTTGTCGGTTATGCCGTGTCGGTCTCACTGGCAATGATCTACGCTGATAAACATGGCTATTCCATACATCCCAACCAGGTATGGTCCATTGGAGGGTACAACTACTATTTATTAGAGGAAGCCTAAGTCTGACTTCTCTGTACTGAATTTGTGTTTGTTTGCAGGAGCTGCTGGCTCATGGTATCTCCAACACTGTCTCCTCTTTCTTCACCTGCTTCCCAAGTTCAGCCACTCTGGCTACCACTAACATACTGGAGAGCGCTGGAGGGTACACACAGGTACTGTTACTTAATATAACTTCTGTGTACACTTTAATTTGTAACTGTCACTAGTCACTGATATGCACTTTAAATTGAGCGCTTGACTTCACCCAGGCTTGAACCATAGACCCTCCATGAAAATATAATAAACATGGTCTTGTCAAATCCATCACATCTAAAGTGGGTCAAAATCATCGTTTTTTGCTCAAATAAGGATTTTTTTCCCATTTGTGTGTTCCTGCAGCTGTCTGGCGTGTTCACCAGTCTGGTGGTTCTTATTGTCCTGCTGCTGATTGGACCTCTGTTCTACTTCCTACCCAAGGTGTGTTAGTAGGTGTGTGCGTGTCTGCATTTATGAGAGAGAATCTGGATGTATGTTAACAGTACACTCATGCCATTCTTCTTTACATCTCTGTCCTCAGGCAGTACTGGCATGCATCAACGTCACCAGCCTGAGACAGATGTTCCTGCAGTTCCAGGACTTACCTGAACTATGGAGAATCAGCAAGATTGACTTTGTAAGGCCATTGATTGATACAGCAGTAAGACATGGGAGTGTTTGTGGTGTCCGTGCATAATAAAAAACAATAAGAAAATGCAAGATAGATGGTTAATTAGCTCCCTAGTTACCATTAGGGGAACGACTGATTTATAAAGCACAGCTAATTGGGCTTTTCAATAACAGCACACACTGGATTTTAGTATCCCACTTAGACCATGGTCACTTGCCAAAGATAAAATAGTACAGTGCTGTTAATTTTTCTTTTATAGAATAAAACTTTTTTTTTTTCTTACTATTTACTTTCACATACTTCCTCTGTAATTTGCCGCTGTCTCATCAAATGGTGAGCAACCACTGGACACTTGACTCATGCTAGTTTAAATTCTTTGTGATTATTGCAAAGTGAATACTGTACATACTGCACCTTTAAACACCAGACTGCCTTGCTAGTATGTTTTTTTGTAACTAATCTTTCCACCCAATGAAGGTGGTCAAATAATGTCGTGCTTCAGGATGCATTAGATGGAGCAGTGAATATTTTATCATAGTTGTGATGTTATCTGAAATGAAGCAATACCCCTCCAAGCCAATCAGATATAAATCAGGCCATTGAATCAGGGGCTAATAGGGCACAGTTAGCATAACACATTAATTACAGTTGTCTGTCAACTCGCACTCTGATTGCTTAGCTGGCATTAACCATAACTTGCATTGACATATTTTCATTGTTAACGCTGTATCTTGATAGAATAACTTGATAGCACAATAATAACTTGTGTCTGTGTGTAGATGGTGTGGGTGGTGACCTGGCTGTCTGTAGTGGTACTCAACGTGGACCTTGGTCTAGCCATTGGAGTAGTTTTCTCTATGATGACTGTCATCTGCCGCACACAGAGGTACGTTTTCCATTCCCTCTGCACAAACACCATGGTGATTGTGGTGCAAACTGTCTGGTGCCCTTGGGGAATGCTCCGTTATAAGAAATATGCACATCTCAGTGTGTAAACATGATTTGGAAACATCACGCTCATTCACAGCAACAATCGTGCTCATTAGATCCTGTTATAGGAGTTATAAAGCCCTGGAGACGGCTGTATGAATATTTTAGACAAGGACAACAGACATTTTTTCTGATTGTTTTTTTTCATGGTGTTGTTAACTATTAAAACTCATTAAAAGGGAACACCACTTCATTTCTCCAAGCTATGTAGATCATAACTCATACTATGTTATTTCAATTAAAACTACAGCAGTGTCCCATGATTCAACAGGGCTGGTTGCTCAGTGCTTGGCCGGGCCAGCAATACAGAGATTTACAGACCTCTGCAGAACCACAGTAAGGTGAGAGGACACTCTTTGATATTAATGGATTATAGTTTCTTATATCAAATATGCATAAATACAGGAAATTAATGGGATCTTGTACCTTACATTTCAGACACGTAAATTCTCCATTTGTTATTCCAAGACAAAGTAATACTTATAAGCTCACAGACAATGCAGCTATATCCTAGAATTAAGTTGGGGTGATCCTGTGTTCCCCTCAGTGCTATGAAGTGCCTGGAGTGAAGATCCTGACCTACAACGGACCTATTTACTACGGCAACCGCAGCTTCTTCAGGGAGGAGATGAATAGGCTGTTGGGCCTGACACCAGAAAGGATCCGCAGCCGGGAGAAGGCCAGGAAGGCCCTGGAGAAGAGGGAGAGAGACAGTACAGTCAACACTGTGGTAAGAATGCATGGCTAACAATGTACAGGTCACACTGTAAAATCAAATCATCAAATCATCATCATTGTTCCATTGATTTTTTTTAAATTTAATTTTTATTTTTTTGCTATCATCTTTTAGGAGAGAGGTGTTGCTCACTCCTCATTCTCATCAGAAAATGAGATCTTTAAATCTGGTAAGCATTATAAACTCTTTGTGAACCATGTTGAATTTGCATTGGGCTTTAAAAAATCTAAAAATTCCAAAAATACTTTATTAGTCTAGAACATATATTATTATTTTAAATGAGGACATTGAGAATATTTTACATGATGCTACATTTTTATTTATTTATTTATTCATTTATGTATTTATTTTTATGCAGAATCATCTGAGAATGATGTCCAGGCAGTGTTAATCGATTGCAGCAGTGTGATATTCGTTGATGTTGCTGGAGCAAGACTCTTCATACAGGTCAGTCCGCTGAAGTGTGTTATACATTTCACAATGCACTGCCTTCTATATTTCTAAGTGCATTTAGTCAGTGGGATTGATTGTTTTCTTTTTCCTTTTGGCAGATGTGTATTGAATGCCAGAAAGTTGGGGTTCGCATATATTTGGCAAACTGTAATGGTAAGTATCACCATGCATTTTTTTCTTAATGATTTTCTGTCTGTCATGGCTATATCACAGTTAAAATTTAAATTTAGGGACTTTTTAAATTAGAGAAGAATGATGCTTTGATGATCAAAAATGTGCATTCGTCACTAGACTACACTGCATGCACGTGCACTTATCAATGACCTTCATCCCCTCAGAGAGCGTCTTAAAGATCCTCACATCAAGCGGTCTAATGAACTACATGAATCCTCAACACATTTTCGTCACTGTCCATGATGCTGTGAGTTACATTGAACAGCAGAAGGTAAGATAGAGAACAGAAATTAACCAACTACAAGACACTTGGATTTCAAATTGACTTCTGCAAGTTGTAACAAAAATTATATAATTTCTTTATCCACCACAGGAAAAACCTCCAGAACACACCACAACTGTCTGGGTGTGAGGTGGATCGTCCAGCGTCACAGATCTACCTTACTAGTTTTTGGGAATGAAACTGTAGAAGGCATTACAACCCCTTTATCCTTCATTGAGGACTATAGTAGGTCTCCCTACTGCAAAAGGGCACTCCAGGATTTGGTCTTGTTCTGAGGCCAGACTGCCTGTCTGTACTGTATATGCCAGTGTTTCCAAAAAAAGCAGTAGCCTGTTGTAGCACTACATTATGAAATGGAGTAGTTACCCCATTACAGTGTTACCATTTTTAAGATTATGGCAATCTTTCTGATATATTAGGTTGACACATCTCTTGGCTCTCTTAATTGAAATTATATTAGGAAATGCCCAGAAATTCAAAAAGGTTTAAATCAAGTGGACAAAACTATTCCATCACACACAACTGCATTACACTTTGCAGTATCTGCTTGACTCTGTTTAAACAGACAATTATGAGTTACGACTATGAAAATGTGTGTTACAGATATTAATTATTTTTGTATAACTGTTGTTCAGTTTTGTCATATATGCTGGAAAATTAGGATAATGGTATTTATTTAGTTTCTTGTTTTGCTTATTTTTTTGCAATACAGAGATAAATATGAAGTGCACTGAATAATTTCTTGAAAGATTATGTATATTTATATCTTTTGAAAAATGAGCTTTATTATGCAGCTGTGTAAATGCCATTCCATATTGCCTTAAAATGTTGTTTCTGCTCCAGAGAGACTGCACCAAATGTTTTTGAAGTATTTTGACAATAAATATACTTCTTTTTTTTCTTAAATCAAAAAAGAAATTTGTTTACTGACTGTGAAAATTTATAGATACTACTGTCCTATTGAAAATTCAGCACTGCATTCTTCTTCTTCTTCTTCTTCTTCTTCTTCTTCTTCTTCTTCTTCTTCTTCGTATTATTATTATCATTATTATTATTATTATTAGCCTCATTATTACTATTATTATTATTATTATTATTATTAGCATCAGGATTTTTCTTCTAATTATTATTTTTTCTTTGGGGGAAAATGCAGTGTAATTGGAGGTGGAATGAGAAGAATGCCTCTCTCTCAGGTCTTAGGAGAAGAAGAGCAGTCTTTGGCGAGGAGCTGTAGACAAATGTGTCAAATGTGTGACAGTCACCAAGTTTCTGAAAAATACAAGATTCCTAGAGACAATAAAGTCCCAAGGAGGGTTGATTCTTGGCTGCAACACAGAGCAAAGAAACACAAAAAGTAGAAATACCTTGACTTAAGATTGCCAGGTCTTGTCCAAGTCCCCGAGGCTGCTGGTTTATTCAAAATGTTTAACACTGGTATTGGTGGTGTACTTTCATTACAGTAAAGACTTTACAATCCATAAACTTTGCAATAAATAAACTGGATTTTCCTGCAGAGGTAACTTTAATGATACCCATGAGGAAATAGTGGAATGCCATCCATAATACTGTCAACACAAGCGTTGGCATGGTAGAAGAGTATTACAATGAAACGTATTCTTCAAAACCAGAAGGTGCTAATCAGATTTAGGTAAATCCAGTTCAGTGAGCAGAGAGCAACGTCTTACCTTGCTGCCATACTGCCCTCTGCTGCCTAAAAGCTAACACCTTTTTGTTCCCAGTGTATATTGCACCTCATCATAATCATGTTACCTTGACCTGATAAAACTACATGTAGTGTGAGTTCAAAACCAGGGCAAAAAAAGCAAAAACTAATTATTTGCTTGCTTGATGTGAGATAGCCAAGTTATTAATTTTTTCCAGTGCATATTTCAAAGAGGCCTCTAGACACTGTACCCTTTGGGCTTTCCCTTTAAAGCTCAAGGAGTATTTCACTAATTGGCAGGAAGTAGTCCACTTCAATTAGAACATGGTACACAAGGCTCTGGCCAACTGTTTACTAAGCCAGATTCCACAGGCAGACCTACAAGCATGCATGCGCATGCGTGCATGTGCGCGCACACACACACACACACACACATGATCACACACTGAGTCAAAAAGTAGCCCTGTAAACTCCTCCAGGAATCTTCAGACTTTAATGACAAAGCTTTGATATAAAAATGCTTACAGGTAAGGTTGCAAGAATGGGAAATTTAATTAAACATCCAGCATGTACTGACAATTAGATTAGAATCAGCCAACTCACACGTAGCCTTTACTGAATATAATACATGTGTGATATTATAAAGAAAATGAAGAGGAAGAATTATTTTTCCTGTTTACTGACATGATCATCAATTCATGGACAGATTTCCACCATCAAAGAAATCTAACCAGATCAAAAGTACAGTGAAATAATATGATAATTTTGTAAAATATCAAGTAATTATTCTCATTTCTAATTAATGACATTTCTGTAGAAACAGCAAGGCATCCTACAAATGGAAAAATATGACAATGTCAGGTGCCAATCTGATATGTCATGGCCTTTCAATCAAAAATGTCACATAATTTGCATGAAACAACAACAATAGCAATGTTACTGCTACTACTAATTATAATAATAATAGTATTAGTACACTTAAGCCTTGGTTCTTCATGATGAACCACAGTGAACAGCTCAACTGAGGATCAGTAGCATTTTTGTCTGATCTTTGGTTTCCATCTTGTGGTGAAGTGTTGGCATGGCAACCTCAGTGACCTGAATCATTCTGCACACAGCTGCTGCATTATCCTGAATGAAGGCCTCCATGACTTTGTATTAGTCAACTGGAAGTTCAAAAAGCAGGTAAGGTATCTGTCAACATAATAGTAAAAAATAACTTTAATAGCTTCACATTATCCATATAATCCACATAATCCATGCAAATTCCTTTTGCTGTGCAATATTTGCCTGCTCACTGTGTAAAATTGCCTGTAAATTATGCCAAAATCGTAAACAAATGTGTACAATTGTGTATTATTGTGTAAAGTGTAAATTGCTATTGTGTAAATGTGTAAATGTGTAAATTGTAAATTGTAATCTCTGTGGTGCATGGTGGCTCAGTGGGAGCACACATAATTTCGTTGCACTAACACGGTGTAATGACAATAAAGGCTATTCTATTCTATTATGTCTATTCTAATTGATTTCTTTTTTCGTCAGAACGTGCCTTTCACATCAGATCCTGTGTTCCAG